>MU224358.1:587697-600503 GCA_018584345.1 Thuja plicata | reverse complement strand
TAGTTCAAATAAAAAAGGATCAAATCCAACCCAATCACCCTTCCATGGCTAATTTAATTAAATGATGGAGTTATTTAATTCCTAATTTCTTTGAGACAACCAACCAAATTTCCCTCCATTTGCAAACGCCTCCAAGCTTTTGACTTAACCAAGCTTTGATCATGATCAATTCACTCTACCCCCTACCCTTTGTGTTTGGAATCCAAGAATTCAAGAGCTAAAGCATTCTTATTATAGGCATATTGAGGAGCATTTGAGAGCTTTTGAGATAGTT
This sequence comes from Thuja plicata, assembly GCA_018584345.1. Classification (NCBI taxonomy): domain Eukaryota; kingdom Viridiplantae; phylum Streptophyta; class Pinopsida; order Cupressales; family Cupressaceae; genus Thuja; species Thuja plicata. Next base: position 600,229 of record MU224358.1, on the reverse strand, counting down.
TTAACATTTGCATTTGATTTAGCATATCATGTTTAGGAGCATTTGTTATGTTTCTCTTATGATTTGGAGCATTGTTGAGCATTTTGAGCATTTTAGCTAGATTTGAACATTGATTTTCATACATATCTCGTTCTAGGATTGTCCTTGAGAGAGATTAAGCCTGAGAGCTCTCTTAACAAAGCTTGGATAGAGAACCATGAGATGAGATATTTTTGTTAGTTTCAATTCTTAGATTAACTTGTTTATCTTACCATAGAATTGTTGCTTTCCTTCTTAATTTCATGAAGGTGTATTTTCTTACACACAACACCTTAACATGACTTCTTTGCACTTTGACAACTCACCAAGGAAACATGGATTCCCTCCATTATCAAAAAATGATCACAATGCTTAAAGGACCAATAAATCATCAACAAATTGATCTCCAACCTTCCTTCAATCATACTCCAAGAATCAAGAACCATTCTACAATAAACTAATTTCTAGTTCTGTAACAAATCAATTTACCAACTCCCAAAATAAAGAATAAATCAAAAGACTCACCATCAACATAGAATTCACCAATGTATAAGGATAATTCATGGATAAAATTCTACTTATCTCACATAACACTTCCCATAGAGACTCTCAATAACAGTTTCAAGGTTCAACGTCACACCTAGGGGTCACCCACATGCCCTTTTTGGACTCTTGAAAAGCTATTTTCAAACCAAGAACCTCCCTTTCATAGAACTCTGCTCCAAAATTAGACTAGATTCAACAAAATATAATTATTAAATTTATCTCCAACCCCTTTAATTGTAGGGTTTTATAATAGTTTTGAAAGATTATGCACATTCACAATTACCAATACCTGTCGGCCAAAAAATTAAGGTGGTGCCAACCATATACCCATTAACTTTAAGTGTATGTCAAAATAATGAAAAAATCATAAAGATGAAAATAGGATGTGGTTGAATTTGTTTAAATAGCGACTAAAATTGATTAGTACCACAATAGAAACAAACATGTGGCAAAAGTTTTTAAAAAAAAATTTTAAAATTTCACAGGTAACCGACAATGTGTTTAATTTTTGAACTTTTATTGGAAAATTCTATTGGATTTTGGGGTCAAATTAGTTAGTGAATAAATCATATATATAATCTTATGAGAACAATATATTAAAGGGGTTTTTAGATCCATATCTTTATCTTTTGTAGCCTTTTTTCCACCAGTCTTGAAAAAGAATAACACTTAGCAATAACTATTGTATCATTCTTTAACCTTGGCTTTTTATTCATATAATCAATAGAGGAGACATATTGCACTATGCTTAGTTTTTTTTTACTATGTATTTTCTCTATTTTTATGAATAAAATTAAGGCACATGTCGTTCTAGAGGGACATAGCTATCATTTGTTATCCTAGGCTTTTATAATTTCATCATAGATTTGCAAGTTACTTAATCATGTTTTGTTCTCTTTCAATGTTTGTCATCTAAAGTTATATTATGTCGTATGGTGAATACAAATATCATAGATATACATTTTAGTGAGATAATAGAAAAATATCCTATGAGCCTAATGGGTGCTTCTCATGGAGAGATTTAAATATTCTACTCTATGACTATTTGACTTTAGCAGTTTGTTCTCTTTCCAACAATGAAGAGTTTGTGATGTTCTATGCTCATTTTCTAGGATTGTTGTTCTTGTTATTTCTCAGGAAAATTAAAAGGGTTTCAAAATATTTGGTGTATTGCCTTATTTTTTGTGTTTAAGCCTTCTTCCCCTTTCCCAAAAACACCAACATGAAGAGTTGACTTCTAAAATCCTGGCTCGACTGTTTCAAAGGATGCAATTTGTCCCACTCCTCTGAAACTTCCAGACTACTATTATTTAGGTATGAGTCTCTTAGGGATTAAAATTTCCCATTTAGCTTGAGACACCTTCCCTATGGGTCTCTTTGTGTAGCCTGATCAATGATGAATACTATAGAGTCTCTCGCTTGCATGACTTACAAATATTGGGTGAAAGAACACATAGTACTTTGGATAACCTCAAAACATACTTGTAGTGTGTGTGAAGAAGTTACAATTAAAGAGTTAAGCCTCACACATTTGAAATTGGTGATCTTATTCTTAGAAAGAGTTTGAAGAATCAACAAGATAGAGAGAAAAAGGGGAAATTTGAACCTAACTAGCTAAGTCCAAATATTATCACTACTGCATATGGATCATCAGCATATCAACTGGCTACTTAAGAGGATGAACCACTTGAAGATCCAATTAACAACATTTTCCTTTGTAGGTTTTAAACCTAAGCATTTTTTAGAACTTATTTAAAAGTCTTGAAAAATAAAAAAAAATTAGAAAAAGCCTTAAAAAAATACCAAAAAAATACAAAAAATCTTGAAAAATACAAAAAAAAAATTAAAAAGTCCTGAAAAACAAAATTGTCCATGTGTGGAAACCACTTCGGTGGTGCCTTGGGCAAGTACCGTGGTGAAAATTGAACAATTAGCACCATGAGTAGGGACTTTTCTCCTCTCTTCTTAAGAACTCTACTTGATTATCCCATTTGTTTCTTTTTCATCATACCATAATAACCTTTCCACCCACATCATAGCTTGTGGATTATTTTGCATACCTACGCACATGCTCTTTCCATGCAAAATAAGTTAACATATCCCTCTCCAGGGAATCTCCTCAACCTTAACAGTGGGTTGGGGTATTTGACATCTCATGGTTGGAGGAACTTTCTCTTCATTTGTCTGTTCTCTCAAAAACCATAATAACATTTCACTTGCACTGTTATCTGTATTATTTCACCTTTTCTTCACATGAATTACACTTTAGAAAATGTGGGTAGTTTTGGACTTCAACAAGATCATGACATGACGATACTAAGATCAAGAAGACATAAAAACATCTTATAAAACTATCTAATTAAATATAACACCTGTGACAAGATCATTTTGGGAAAGAAGGACAGTGTCTATCTACTTTTTTGGTATTTGATTATTTTGATTTTTTCTTTTGTGATGTGCCTTTTAGCCAATCTGGGATGTCTTTGACTAGAGATTTTATCTCCAAGATGTCTTTCAATAGAAGGGAAAGGATGGGGCATGTTCACTTGTTTTTTACTTGGGTAAGTGCATGAAATTTTTGAACATAAAAGTGGCCACACCCCAAGAAAAACCTAAAATTATTTGTAACCTGATCGGGTTATTAAAAATCTCAAATAACCTGATCGGATTACAGTTTGGTAAAGTCAACCCTAAAGTTATTCAAAACTTGATCGGGTTTTGAAGAACTAAAAGTACATTTTTACTTCTTAAGAACACGTATGTGTTTTGTAAAACTATTTATTTCCCTTTACTCATAGGACAAACTCATTTTGAGGATAAAAAATGGTGAACAACGGCTTCCATATTTTAAAAAATGACAGCCTAATCGTGTTACTCCAGTTTTCAATTTTTTCAGTGTTTACACTGATTTTTGACAATGCCACATCATTGAAGAGGTAATAATTTGGGTTTTTAATTTTTTTTTTTTAAATTGAATTGAAATAGGAGTTTTTCAATTAACGTAAGTTTTTGTTTTAAATTTTATGACAGATTTTGTTAAAAAATGCCCAACAAAAAAATAGACAACAACGACAACCTCTTCCTGACATACCACCATAACCAAACCCTCAAAATGTTGCACTAGAAGAACAAGAAAACCCTTAAAACACTACCCCACAACAAGAAAACCTGCAAAATGCCTCTCCTCAACAACAACCACCACCACAAAACCCTATGCGTCCTTTTGTAGAAGTTGTATAGGCCACATAGGAGGATCTTATAAATAGCCTCACACATAATACTACTCAAATTTATATCATAGTGAATAGCTTGAGGTCCTCTACTCATGAGCACCACTCATCTCTTGTTACAACCCCAAAATCAATGGCCAATAGTGCTAGGGAGCTATCTAGACAGGTTATGAAATGGGGCACATATAGGGATAGATGTCATGCATTTTATGTTGATGGGTTTTCATATGATGAGGTGAAAAATAAAATCTATAAGTAAAGATGACATATGTGCTCTTTTCACGGAACCTAAAACTAATCAGACCCTACTTAATGATTCAAATAGGTTTCCCATACATTGGTGTAACCACGCTGGGCTAAAAAAATCTTTTTGGGATAGGTGGTATATGGTTTTTGACCAACCACCTTGTAACAATTATGAGATGCCTCTATATTTATTGAAAAAGTTTTATTGTGATTTTATCCTTGGCTTGGAGCCAAGTTAATTTGATATGTGGTTGTTCTAGGGTAGAGAGGGAGGCTTTGCATAGGATAGACCTCAGACTCAGAGGGTGGTAGACCTCCAACATAGAATTTCTTTAGCTCCTAAACCCATGGTTCACATCACGGTCTCAGTAGCCCTGAAGGAGTCTATGGAGTTACAAACTCTTCAGGTGGCTACATCATTTACTGAAGTCATTGTTTATCATGGCACATTGTTAGTCAGACAAAAGAATGGATCAACACGTGCACCACTACCTCATCATTTGATGCATAGTTTGGCTTCACCAAGCTTGTTAATCATATATATGTTAGCTACCAATATATATTTTCTAGGGTAGATACTGACACAAATGAGGATGGTTCCATTTCACATTCATGTGCACATTGTGAGAGTAGATGTCATGCTTTCACTATAGAGGATGACCTGATGGCCATGGTGTTTCCCAATGGAGAGCATATGAAAGTGTGTTTATTTGTGTTTATGGCATGCTATTTATTCATCACTTAAATCTTATAAATGTAAATAATTTTTTATTTATAGAATAATTTAAATTGATATATGAATAATATGCATTGCAGGGTGAAATAGGTAGTGCAAGTACACCACGTAGTGTTCACTCCACTCCATGTGCACAGGTAGCTTCGACACTAGAGTTAAAGATTTTTTAATTTGTTAAAAATGGAATAATACCTTGATTTCAAAATATTTTTTGTTAATATTTAGTAACGCTCTAATGTATATTTATTTGGTGTTTTATAGGGTTAGTGCTCAGATGTCCCAAGTTGATGATGACAAGCTTTCCTCCATTGACTTTGGCCTAGAAATCTTTTTGGTATCATATTTTGCATAGCTCTTATTTACATCTTTAATTGAACCCATGTGATTCATTTAGATTTAGATTTTTTAACTTGTATATAATATTATATATTCATTTCTCTTATGTTAATTTGTTTTCTCTTAAGTTACCCCACCTAGCTCCAGGACATCTCGTGTGCGAAATATGTCTTCTAGCACACCGAGATGGAAAAAGAAATCCTCGCAGACACCCAAACGCCAAAAGATAATTTAGCACAATTTAAATTTACTTATTGAAATGTATTATGATTAAACATGTACATGTATATTTATTTAAAGTTATTTTTCTCTATTCTATATATAGAAGCAATTGGGGTTTATAGAATTGATGAATTCACCTGATGATGCAAAGGTTTGGGAGAGGGAAGAGGTAAAAAAATTTCTTTAATTTCATCTCTTGTTCTTAGTTGAAACCCTCTTCTCAACTCCTCTTGGATATCATTCTCGTTCGTTCAAAATCTCTAAATCATTCCTCTACGACTATAACATTTGTTATCATTTTCATATAGGAAATGGTCATAGCTACCTCATTATCGATGATACCTCCGAAGAGTAGATGAGAACCATCTAAGGCTTCAGTATGCATTTTTTCTATATATTTTAAACATATGTGTTTAGATATAAATACTGTTGGGATTAATGGGAAGTAGTACTGAGAGGGGAGGGGTGAATCAGTACTTCTAAAAATTTTAACACTTTTCACCTTTCTTCATTAGCAATCAAACTTTACTGTATTACCAACCAAATCTAATGTTATTTCTTATGCATGTAATATTAATTCATAATCTCAATTGTATGCAATATTCATGAAAGTAATAGACACATAACACAAGATATGATATCGCAGAAAACTCCTGTTAGGAAGTAAAAATTGTGGTGGGGATGGCACCCACAAAACTTCACTGTCTGCAGGATGGAAGGGAGTCGGTTATGGCTTACAATTTGATCACTTCTGACGATCTACCCTATTAGTATTATTAATGTGGAGACCTATTAGGATCTACTCTGTTAAGAGCTTTAGCAACACTAATTGTGCACTCGGTTAAGAGATTTACAATAGGATTGTTAAATAAACCTTCCTTGAAAGGATTTCTTAAGTGTACCCCACTTGTTAGAATGTGTACAATATGTATGACCTGATTGTATGTAATCTATAATTTCTGATCACATATCCATTAAAGCTTATAGTATATGAATATCACCTATAGTGATTGATTAATACCTTTTCCTGCTTGTCGGTAGCCTTGGTTCTTGTTCTTGAAAACTGAATTGATCTTTGTCTATGCTGCTGTATGAATTCTCTTGTATGAACCTTAGATGCTCTAATAGGATACAATCATTATCTAACAACATGTTCACAATTAATTGAGCATCTATTTATACAAGCTCTTTGACCTATTTTAGAATCACGCATTACAATGTTAACTCTAGATCCAAGGTATACAACTTGACCTTGATCCTTTAGTTTGCATGTTTTAAATCAGTTAGGCTGATAAAAACAATAATAATTACATTGCTTTTCCCTCACATAATGGATTTAAAACAAATCAAGAAGCTAAATATAAAACTTTAGTGATTTATCTGACGTGGAAGTCAGATCCACTTTTCGTGGGATGTTACTGACTCTTGGTATTTGATTGTCGATGTGATCTGAAAGTATGTCGGTGTTCCTTCTTTGAACTAATCATCAGTTCCCTTCATCTGTCGGGTTCCACTCTTGTTTGTTTCGTTAGGTTGTACTGTTGGTTACTCTTCGGGTTCCTTTGTCTTTTCTGTTATCGGGTAACATTGAATAGTGTTGCGTTGGGATGCTTTGTACTTAGCAATATTCGTAACCTTGTCATTGGGTAGTGTTGTGCCCTATCTATTGGTGTAGTATAAATCAATGGTGTTTATCATGTTTTTCCTTGCATATACTAATGGAAAAATATAATGTCTTCAAATACATGCATTTTTAGTTTTTTAGTGTTTATCAATAATTTTGGGTTATTAACTTGTATTAATTGTCTTTTACCTATTATAGCCCCCTTTGTGACTTTTCATGAATCCTCTACCATACCATTTTGTCAGGAGTCTTGATCGTCGAAGAGGGGGTCCAACATAGTAGAGGGAAGAGGTATGTTTGTCTCCTTAGTTCAAACCCTCTTGTCAACTCTTGTTGTATTGCATTCTTGTTCATTTGAAAGCCCTTATTCCTTCCTCTATGACTATAACATCTATTATAATAACCATACAGGAAATTTTTGTAACTAATTCAAAAGTGACTCTACCTCCTATGATTATAGGAGAACTATCTCAGGCTCTGGTATGCATTTATTTTTTATTCCATGCATTTTTAAATTTTTAGTGTTTCTTGACATATATGTTATTAACTTGTATTAATTTATTTTTACCTGTTATAGCCCCCTTCATGACTTCCCATGAATCCTCTACCTTTCCATTTTGTTAGGATTATTGATCATCCAAGAAGGGGCCAAGTATCTTTACTACACAGCCCAAGAGCAAAAGAAATACATGAGGTAATAAAAAATTTAATTGCAAACAAATTACAGTTTAATATTTAGTTATTTTGATGTTATTTTGAGAAAAGATATATGATTCAGAATTTCAATTATTCTTGTGCAACCACCTATAGAGCCACAGACTGGTTTGAAGAGGCTCGATTTTTATGATCCACCAAAGTCATAGATATTGATAGAGACGTATAGTTCTAGTTGTGCTCATTGAAGGACCAATTTATGTATATATTTGATATTTGTATTGTATATATAGACCTTGACATGGCACATGCCACATTTTTGTAGTTTTATTATTGACTTGGCATTTATGCCATTTTTCTATATATAAACAATTATTGTTCATTTTCATTATATGAAAGTTGATATTCAATCCAATTTGTTCATTGTGTGCATATCTTTGCACTTGAAAACTTAGTTTTTTGTAATTGAAATCTTAGGATTTAGATTTTCTTCTAGGTTGTGATTTTGCAATGGCCCATCTAGATGTGTATGACCTTCTAGCATTGATAATTAAAACTTTGTAACATTGATTTAGATCACTTTCATTTACTCTAGTATTAATGTTCAATTACCTAATTTGCACAATGGAATTACATTTGCATTAATACAGGATTTATGAATAATTTTCTTCATGGGAAATTATCTCATTGTAATGTAAAAAGGTATTAATGTGGAATGTGTGATGCCCATTTTCCTTTATTTATTCCACTAAATGACATGACTTAGTGATCAATATTACTACTTTGTTTTCCAAAAGTACAGTAATAATTAGAAATTTTGTATGAATACAACACAATTTTATTAAGAAAAGAATATGGAGAATAGTGTTGGCATCATGGGATGGGCTATTTGTCAGAGTCTGGCATGCCCATTAGTGCAATAAATTGACATGCAAGTATGTGTTAGTAATAACTGAGAGGGGGAGGTGAATCAGTGGCCTCAAAAATTTATTCTTTAATCACTAACCACCAATCAAATAAACCTCAGATTATTAAGTCCCTACAAGATGCATGCCATGAAATACTTATAATGATTAACTGTCTATCATTTTTCCTTGTCTGTCCTTATTTTCTTTGATTACCGATATGTAGTATAACTATTTACCGAAATATAGTAAATAAGCAGAGTATACCGATATATCCAGAAATGCATATGTGAAATGTAAAACAGTAAAGTAATAAACCATACACACATAACACTTGGATTTTAATGTGGAAACCCTGTTGAGGGAAAAACCATTGGGACTTGTACCCCAAATTTTCACTCTTCTGAAGTGAGCCCTGTTAAGAGCCAACCCTGTTAAAGGTTACAAACACACTGTTAGCTATGACCTTGTTAGAGGATTTTATACATATAGGTTGTCACTTAGTATTGGGCAACTCAGTTTCCTACCATCCTTGAATCAGCCTCTTTCTTAGACTTTCAATAGGCTTTAGACAAATCTAGTGCTAATTTCATAAATCAACCTTTTTGGCACTCCTCGGGATGTACCTCAATATATAGAAGACTATTAAGTCCTGCTTTATTAAGAGAATTGATGTTTCAATGCTTAAATTGAAACAAAATGACATGTTTCTAATGAAACTTAAATTGCAAATTTTCAGATCTATTTAAGTATATTACCTCTCTAATCAATATATCAATTCAATTCTTTTTGCTCCACACTTTCTGCTCTGTGATGTTGTGCTCACTATTTGTCGGTGTCTGTAGAATTCTTTAGCTCTCCCTTAGCTTGATTAATCAGGACGGTATGAAGTTATCCTTCATCAGTTTCTCTTCAGCATCCTCTTTCGATTCACTCCCCTTAATCCCTTTTCCGTGAATGTGATTAGAAAATGAATTAAGCTTGTCTCTTATATAGACATGATATTCCTTAATTCTTGATTCTTGATTCTTGGCATGAAAAACAATCCAGCTAATCTGATTTAAAGCATAACTCCTGATTTATCTCATAGTTATCTTCTTTCCAACTTTACAAATCTTCTTTAAATCAATTACTTAACTCTGGTCAAATAAAACAATGAAAACAACTAGTTAAGTCTATCTTTAGCTCTTGCCAGCTAGATATTTTTTCATTTTCTGAACTCTTTGTTCTGTCGGTCAACTCTTCAGTTAGTCATCAGTTACAACTGCCAGTTCCATCGATGTGACTCCAGTTAGCTTTGGGATCTCCATCCGTCAGGCATCATTGGATTTTTACTTGTCGGGTAACTTTATTTTCAGCTCGTCGGGCAACCTGTGGTTTTGCTTCATTGGGAAACACTTTCTTCAGCTCGTCGGGTATCACTGTGACTTTTCTTCTTTAGTTTTATCGATGGTGTGCACTTCGTCAGTTTTGTCTGTCACTTAGTGAATACTTGACTTTTATGCATTGCTGATGCATAACCTTTGTTCCATTGATTCTCTGAAGTCTTTGGCATTATGTATATGACCGTATAGATGATATCAAGTTGACATCAATGACAATACAAACCATTAACTGATTTAATGCCTTGCATTATCTTCAACTTAACATTATCAAACATTCAATCAGTTATATGTCATCAATCTCTCCCTTTGGCATTGATGGCAACAAAACTTATATTATCACACTATACTATTTTTAATACAATATGAAATACAATTCTTGAGATTCATCAAACTACCAATCTTTTTTTGATAACCGATAAATGTCTGAACTTCAGTAAGCTCTGTTTTAGCTTAGATTTGATTCTTGCAGCTTTCTATTTTCTAATGTGTTGAATCTCTTATGGTGTCAATTTCTCTCCTTCTGATTGTTCTTCTACTTTGATGTCTTGTTTTCTTTTCAACAACTTTCTCTTTGTGTAATATTTCATACAATTTTCTCTCCCTTAGGATATAATCTCTCCCTGTTGGAGTGATCTGATAATGGATAATATCTCTTCCTTTTCTCAGAAGAATGTGATAATATGGATAATCTCTCTCCCTTTGACAACAATGCCAATCAAATATTGAAACAGTGTTTGTTGCCAATTGTTTTAAATATTTGATATTCATGTCAAATAATCATTTTCTTTTTATCCATAATATATTCTTTGAATTTCCCTTATCCATCAGCAATACAACATTATGCTCTGGTGCTTGGTTCTGATATATACATGTTTGTATATAGATGTAGCTTTGAATTTATTCTCTTTGCTTGCATCAACATTTCTGATATTTTGATAATACATAAGTTGATGCAGCCTTCAGTCTTTTACTGAATGGTAGACAAGGGTTTAACCCCTAGTCTCTTTCTCAGGTACTCAAATGTATCATTGGGCAGTGGCTTGGTGAAGATATCGGCCAACTATTCTTTTGACTGCACATACTCAAGTGTCACTTCTTTCTCTTGAACTTGTTCTCTTAAATAATGATACTTGATTGCAATGTGTTTAATCTTTGCATGCATGACTAGATTCTTGGAAATGTTTATTGCACTGGTGTTATCACAATAGATAATTACTGGTTCTAAGATCTTCATATGCATACCTTCCAGCAATTGTTTGATCCATGCAATATTTGAGCAATTTGCAGCAGCAGTAACGTACTTTGCTTCTACAATAGACTTAGAGATGCATCCTTGCTTCTTACTGATCCATGTGACAAGTCTGTCACCCATAAAGAATGCTCCTCCAGATGTGCTATTTCTGTCATCAAGATTCCCAGCCCAATCAACATCGGTAAACACCTTTAGTTCAAATTTGCCTTCTCTTCTATACCATAAGATGAATTCCTCAGTATTCTTCAAATATCTTAGGATTCTTTCACAGCAGTCATATGTGATTCCCTGGGGTTAGCAGAAAATCTAGCAAAAATTCCTACTGCATGTGCAATATCTGGTCTAGTGTGTATAACATACATGAGTTTTCCAATCATTGATCTATACAAATTTTTATTTACCTCTATTGTCTTGTCCTCCTTTGTCAACTTACTTCCGGTAGCCATTAGTGTTCCAACTAGTTTGGATTATTCCATCTTGAATATCTTCAGGACCTCTTTGATGTACTTGGACTGTGTAATGAAAATACCTTTGATTTGTTGAATGATCTGTAGACCAAGAAAGAATTTGATCTCTGCAAACATAGACATCTCAAATTATTTTCTCATCTCATCAGCAAATTATTTGCATAGCATATCATTCCCTCCAAATATGATGTCATCAACAAATATTTCAGCAATCAAAGTGTTAGCATCAATATCTTCTTTTAAATAAAGATTGTTGTTTTCACTAGTCCTTATGAATCTAATACTTATTAGATAGGAATGAAGTCATTCATACTAGGCTCTTGGAGCTTGTTTTAATCCATACAAGGCTTTCTAAATTCTACATACCATGTTCCTCTTGTCTGGCTCTACAAACCCTTCTAGTTGCTCAATGTATACCTCTTCTTCAAGTATTCCATTTAGGAATGTTGACTTGACATCCATTTGATATACTTTGAATCCTTTATATGCAGCATAAGAAAGTAGTATTCTTACTCCTTCTAGCCTAGAAATAGGTGCAAAGGTCTCTCCATAGTCTATGCCTTCCTCTTGTGCATACCCTTTGCATACTAGTCTTGCTTTGTTCCTTGTGACTTCTCCATTCTCATTTAGCTTATTCCTGAATATCCATTTTGTACCAATGACATTCTTGTCATCTGGTCTTGGCACAAGTGACCATCTTTTATTCTTCTCATTCTTCTCGATCTCATTATTCATAGCACTTATCCATTCATCATTATCTAGAGCAACATTGACAGATTTTGGTTCAAACTCACAAATTAAGCAACTTGAGTTTAAAGACTTACTTCTTGTTCTTGTACCAGCTTTCTTATCTCCTATGATCTAGACCTCTAGATGGTTCTTCCTTACATATCTTGCAAGTATAGGTACAG
>MU224358.1:555172-576246 GCA_018584345.1 Thuja plicata | reverse complement strand
GGGTCCATAGTGACTAGTCCTGGGTAACTCGAGTATACTACCATATGATGACACTCCCATAGCATGTAGCCTAAGTCTCCTCCATAGGTCCTGTTGTACCTTTTATGGTTGTGTCTTGGACACTTGGCTTTTGGATTCAGTATTTGGTTATGTTGGTGTTTTGGATATCTTATGTATGTTCTTCTTATCTTTGGATGATGTACCTTGTTAGATCTTGGGTTTCCAGTTGTCTTGATCTTTCCATCCTTATGCTTTTTCTTTAGTCTTCTTGTTGTGATCAGAAAGCTTCTAGGATCTTCCTATGTGTTTCTATATGATGGCTTGTATACCTTTGATTGCCTTCATGTTGTATACCCGTGTGAGTGGGCCTGTTATTATCTCCTCAGCACGGTGGGAGTGGACCTTTGGTTCCACGCGATCGGGTGGTAGTGATTCTTATTACCATTGAGATCCGACGGTTCTTCTTCTTGCTTGGATGATCCTTGTTGCAGTTATATCTTCTGATTCTTTTGGAGACTTGTATCGTTTCATGAGTTGTATCATGTGTATTCATCATGTTTATCTTAGGAGGTTTTGATCTTATCATATCAGTTGAAATCTTGTAATAGTGTATCGGATGTGATACCTGTATTAGTTGGTGTATCATACTTGTATTAGAGTGATTACTACATACCCTGTGACATGTGCAGAGGATGTGAGTTATGAGATGTATATTATTGGATTCATTTGATGTATCATTTGTGTTAGTTCTTTATAGTTGTTATTCGTAGATTATCTTGCTTAAGTGATTCTACGTCAAGGAACCCTCGAGGATTGTTATCTGTGTATGAGTTGTTCTTATGTGTATGTCGTGTATCTCATTGCTTCCGCATTGCTATCATATTGTTTGTAAACATTTTAAAAAAAAAAAATTATCCTGTTAATTCAGTGTCAAGTTTAGGTTAGTTCTCCTGGGTTCCCTAGCGGGGCATTACATTTGTAGTTACCTTTTTCATGAAATATAAGTCACTTAAGTTATGTGTTATTTTACATGTTTTAAGTTAATTGCTTGATCTCCTAATCATATCCAAATATTCATTTTTAATTGGAGACTCAGCGTAAAGCCGTGGTCGCATTATCTCAGAAGGAAAAGAATATGCTTTTAAAGATTAAGAGATTAAACACTAATGTTTGATCAGATTATGATCCTGTGGTTCACATGAAATCTCCAATGAAACCCCTAAGTTAAGAAATGATCTGGCGACTTCAAGTTTCTTTCAATCGCGTGATCTCACAAACAACTCAAGGTTAAAGTATGGTTTTCATATTCATGCAGTCGCAAGATCTCAAAAAGAACCAAGGGTTAAGTTAAATATTATGAGATCTAGCAACAACTGTGGATGTTGAGATGACCTGTGGCTGGCGTTTAATCGCAAGATAAAAGTGTAGATCAGTAAAGGTTTAAGAGATTTGGTGCAGTCCATTGGATTAAGAAAGAATCAAAGGTAGGCATTTGATCTTAGAATGATATCATAAAGTGAATAAAGATTGAGAGCCTTAATGCTAGCCATCGATGAAAGCAAGATCTTGTGGCTAACGTTTAATCTCTAAGTAAAACTTGAGTTAGATGAAACCTTCAACAACTTAGAGATTCACTCAGTCACTAAGTCGCCAGATGAACTCTGGTTATACAAAACTGGTCAAGTTTTGATGTGAAGGAATTTGAACTATAGATTATGATCAAATCCTATGGCTGGCATTAAATCATTGAGAAAAGTCAAAAGTCATAAGGCTTTCAGTGATTCAGAGACAAAGATTTAAATGCTAACACATGTTCAAGTTATTCAAAGATCTATGGCATGCATGAAGTATCAAGGAAAACCCGTGGTTAAGATATTTATTCAGTGACTCATAGATAACTTACAGTCGCGTCATCTCGTGACAAACTAAGGTTAAGGTAAGTCTTAAGAGATTTAGCGCATACTGTCAGATCAAAAAGAGATCAACGATAGTTGCATAATCTCCAAATAGATTTTTTAAGTGCTAAATGATTATGACATTTGGCACAGACCATTGATGAGATTTATATCGAAGGGTCAGTGGGTAATATCAGAATAAACCTAAGGTAAAGGCTAATATTTTGCAACTTAGAGACAAGCTCAATCATGTGATCGCCAAATAAATTTAAGGTTAAACAAAGTTATTTTTACGCTTTAGTCACGGGATTTCTGAATGAAGCATGAGTTAAATAAATTGTCCAATGATTTGGAGGTGACTATTGATCAAGACAAGATTGTGCGGTTGGCGCTTGATCTCGTGTCATAACTAAAGTTAAGGTTAACTTTCAATGACTAGGAGATACAATGGTCACGTGATCGCTAGAAGAACCATGGTAAGACTAAGGTAAAGTGACAATGGGTTGTTTCTCACACCATGATGTAAAGAGTTAACCTATTAAAGTAAAATAATCTTGATAGCATGTACACAATCTGTTGAGTTGTGATTGAATAGGCCAATCATATCAATTTTTGGGTTTTTTTCGCATATAATAAGGCTTTAAAAGATAAAATTACTCATGACTATCCCAATTGGCTTATTCAAGATTGATCACCTGTCAACTTCAGACGCCATGGCTAGGAAAAGAATTAATGTCAGGGTACGCAGAGTTAAAGACAGAAGTGACTAAATGAAGCTTTCAAATCTTTGTCCAGAATGATGCATTGATTCTTAAATGATAAATAGCCCTAGCTTTCATACATTTCAATTTACCAAGTTTTTAGAGTTACAGAGTCAAGAGATTGCATAATTTTTCATGCATTCAGAAGCATAGAATTGTGTGAGTTTTCAGAGTGAATTACAACAAAGAGCTTGTGTTTGAAAACAAAATTATTTCAGTGGGATATTCAGAAAGAAATGAAGATGAGAAGACCAACCATGAGAGTAGCTTCAACCAGCAGAGCTAGTAAAGACATAGATGATGAACATAAAGGAAAGAGAAATTATTCTAAAGAGTTTATGGCTCTATTGCCTGGAACCAGTAAAAAAAAAAAAGGTAAGTGATAAAAATTTTACTGGTGATTTAGCAAATTGTAGAGATCCTAGGACTCTAAGGGTTTCAGGTTATCATCTGTTTAAATATTTTCATAGTAATCAAGATATCTCAATACCTATATCAAACCCATGGACATTAGCCCTGGCGAAATTGATAGTCCCTGATATCTTCCTAAATGTAGACTTGTTACTTGAGCTAGCAAAGAAATATAATCCCCTCTCTAAAATGATTAAGAAGAGTGATGGAACAACTCTGGTCATATTAGATAGGGCCTCTTTCATGAATGCTTTCGATATATACCATCCTTGTAGTACAAAGATTGATTTGAAAAAATTGGAGAATAGATATATCAGGGAAGCTTCCATTGTTGCCAAACTGATCCAGGCCCATGTGCCTAAATCAAATAGGAATTATATTGCTGCCATACCAGGGTCTATTGCACCTTATTTCTATAAGGATTTAATCTTTTTACATGAAGTACATTTCTTATGGATTATGTATAGTTTTGGGAATAGATGGGGCAATTGAAAGAATACCTGCAGACCTTCTGATGATCACATTGGATCTACAAAGTCAACATGTCAGCATTGATTATGATTAAATTTAGTATTCTATATATAAGATGCATCAAGGACTCATTGATATATGTACACAGCCCAAACCTAGATTTATGCGTTATTCTCTTTTAATGCATTTAATTTTATACTTCAATGTTAACAGTCTGGACACTGAGAATTTGAGGCCTAGGGTATTTTTCCATGATCAACCAAACCCTGTATAAATGTGGCTTAGGGTTTGGAATTACACATCCAATTAAAATGAGTTTTTTGCTTTTCGCAATTGGATTGCATATCCTATTTTGGAAATGATAGGTGCAAATGTGACAAGATTTCCCACCAAGGTTCTAAAGCTTCTCAGACCTTGTCAATTTGTAGATAAATGGCCAGGAGACCATAACTGTGGATATTTTTACCTTGATAGGGAATTTATCATTATGAGGGTTTATGGATGTTCCCAGCAACCTCATATACTTCCAAAATATGTTCCTCCTAGGATTGCTGCAATAGAATTAATCTGGCAGTTAATATGGACTGATAAGGAGCACCTAGCTCCTCATATGAAGGGTGCATTTACACCCAGACAATTTAAGATTCTTAGTTTCATAATTGGTAAAAGAGCCCTAGATTCGGTGAACAAATGGTTGAATCAATACAAAATGAGTGTGGCTATATATAGGTATGTAGACCCAGAGAATTTTATTAAAAGTGCCAAGAAACTTCTAACTCCAAGCCTACCTACTAGAAAAGAGCATGAAGAGTGTGTAGAAGAATATTTAATCAGAAACATCCTAGAGGATGAAGAAGCTTCAAGAAGGGCTATTCAATACCAGGATATGGTAGAAATAGAGAAACAAATAAAGAAGAAAGGGATTACCTTTAGAGGGTTCTTTCCTGGAATATCCTACTTGTAGAAACTTCACAAGATGATGGAGTCTTACAATGCCCTGTACACTCATCTTGAGGTACTAATAGCAGACAAGGAGAGAGGACCTAATAAGCACTCTTCTTCATAATATAGTGACAACATCTATTCAATGCATATCCCTCCTCCAATGGATCATCCACCCTCAACAAAGAGAACATAATAATGGATTTAACTTAAGTACCTGAGTTTGAGGTGACTGATGAACCTCCTAAGAAGAAACAAAGGATGGGATCAGGGGAGCCTTCTAATGTTGATACACACAAGAAGAAAAAGGATAAGGTGAGTGCCCTAGTCACCGGTAGCCAAACCTATGACCATCAGCTGAGAAAATCCATTAGAGAGGGAAAGAAAGTAAGGGGAAATGAACAAGAGGAATTTGAAATGCCCCTCTTACTATGCCAAGATGAAAGGGTGTTGCATCAAGAACAATTCTTGAGTGATGACAATTTCATCAAAACCAAAGAATTCAAGGACTTTTTGATATGGGCAAAGCAGCAACAAATTGGGTCACAATTGCAATTAGCAGGGGTTGAATCAGTACCAAGTGAAGCTTTGTAGGCCTTGCAAGCATATGATCCTAAAAATGAAACCATGACACCAGAGGAAGCCAGACAATTGGTTAAATCTAGTGGAATGCTACTTGTTGAAGGATGGGATCTAGCTTCTGTCTTCATCATTGATCAAATTAGAAGGTAGCATGATGCAAAATTTTCTTCTGAAACACAAATTGGAGATATGATCAGGGGATGTGGATATGATCCATGATCCCAAACTTTGGCAATGTGGGCCCTTGCACCTAAGACACAAATGCATTCCCTAATCAATATACAAGAAAATAAAGATGGGGATAAGATCATTTGGTCTATCCACAAAATTGGTGATTTAGAGATATCATAGGCTCTCACACATTTTGTACACCTAAATGAGGCCAAAGTTGATCAGATGTCAAAAAGATATCAGAAAGTTTTTGATGAATCAAGTGTTGTTGTGAAGGATATGGAATTATGTTTAATCAAGATCAATGCATTAGAAGAGCAGATAAAGGAAATGAATAATAAATTACAAGAGGCCCCTAAGACTATCCTAGCACCTCCCAAACAAGTTGTACATTCTCAAACAGAGACTACAAAGGACATTTCAGCAGGAACAAAGCATGCAGAATGAAGTGGCTTTGGAAGCCTTATTGAAAATTGTGCAACATAGGATTGATATCCTAAAAGAAAAAGTTGACTTGGTACATAATGCTTTCAGCAAGCTACCTAACCTAGAAATAGAGGTCAATAATCACATTGCAACTTTAAATCCCTATTTTAGCACTTGGGCAAGCATGACAACACTTTTTGAAAGGTTAATAGCTTTACAACCACATAGGGAAGATATTCCTGAAATTGTCAGTCAAGTGGGAGAGGAAATTGAGCAGATTGGAGCCACTTTGTCTTTCTTCAAAGGCAAGTCAAATCAGATACAGGTCAGAATTAGCATGTTTGGGCCTGACTATAATATATTTAATCCTCTGATAAAGGGAGATGATTGTAAGATAAAAGCAATATCAGATTGGAAAGGTGAATTTTATGCCTTACTGCCTAATAAACATGCATTTATAATAGATAATAATACATTTGATATGAATAGGTTTAATAAAACCTTATATGAGGCTTTTAAAGAAGAAATAGACTTTAATAAGTTTGTAACAGATATCAAGCTCATCACATATGCCAGATAGGACAGACAAAAGGAAAAGTTGCAGAACATCCAGAGTTTTAGTTTGCCTTTAGAGGTAGAGGTTACAGAATGGGATAACATCACCAATCCCAAGAAGAAAAAGTTGGCATCCATTGACCTAGACATCTTGGATGAAGAATGAAGAGGCATCTGGTACCTAGCACCTGATCACTGAGCACAGGGAGGATAATCATTTTAAAAGACTAGTGTAAGTTAGCTTGTATTGGAGGTCACTAGGTCTCACAAAAACTACAAGAGATTATTTAGAATATCTACAGACAAAGGTGCCAGCTATCAGAGATTTGGAAATCAGATTTGGTCTTTTCCGTATTTTGACCTTCCACTGCTTGAAGGCCTAGTTGTATTTTGTCTTCTAGTATTTTGGGGTTAGGTCTAGCCATATGAAGCGTGTTGCATCCTTAATCTTTAAGGATTCCAAGATGGATAAGACTCTATAAATAGTAAGATGTAACATAATGTAAACATGATGAAATATACAATTGTGAGGCAAACTTCTCATTTTGTCTGAGTTTTTAAGCTTCTAGTCTTTTGAATGTATTAAAGCAACAATATATTAATAAAATACAGTCGAGTTTCATGTTCTACATCTTTGTTGTCTCCTTATATTTATATTTATGCTCTTGTATGTTTAGTTTGTAAGGAATTTTAAACATACTAGTTATAATGTAACTGTGCAATTGCTTATAAGTTTCTTTCAAGGAGAGAGTAACTCTTGTGAGTGATCCCAGAGGGTTAAACATATTTGTGAGGATTTGATACAGGGGTATAGGAATGAAAAGGTAGTTTGTAAGGCACTCTATCTGAACTTCTTGTGTATTTCCATTAATTAGTTTGATGTGGATTTACATCTCATTTCGACTCTTTTCCCAAGATTAAGGCACTGGTCTAGGGTTTGACAAACAGTTATTCATCATCAACATTAAACCAAACAAATCATTTACTTTTATGTTCTAAATAATATACATGCTTAAGTAATTATATTGGAGGATACAATTCAACTAGTTGATTCCTTAGAGAGAGAATCATCTAGGTTAGCCTTCCTGAGTCAAAGAACTCTAAAAGAAGATGGATGAGAATCCTTATATCACTGTTGTTTGCCATTGTTATGTTTATGGTATGGCTTATTAATCTCTGTATTAGATTGATTATGGTTATTTGTAAGAGGTTTTATTAATACAAAAAAAGGCAATAGGAAAACCAGTGTGACCTCATATCCAATATTAAAGTTTACTGAAAAGCAATAACCTATTGAAGGTACACCCACCTTAGTTTGTGGATCTAGAAGAAGGAGGAGGATTAATCCTCATCAATTAGACTTTGTTTTGCAAGAATCAGGAATTGGGAGTTATAGAGTTGATTAAGTTATTGGTCAGTTTTGATTCTGCAAGAAAAAGCTCTAACAAGTTTCACCTAAATGAATATTGAAATTGTATACAAAGACAATTAACATTAGGACCTTGGAATTACAAGTGAGCTTGAATATATTTTTCTACCAAAACACTTAGTACATTCAAAAGAAAACTCCAAAACACCTATTCAGGTATTTGTCTGGTATTCAGAGCACACAACTATTGTAGCCTAAAAGTCCCATCATTAAAACAATAAAAAATCCCCTTTTATATCATCAGGATGCCACAATATTTGGACCGCCTTAGGGAAAAAAACAAACTCTAATGCACAATCACCAAACCTTGGAAAAAATTCCAGCCACCACATTGAAGAGAGATTACCCAAAAAGTCAACTAGGGCTTCAAAATATATGTAACACAAAGAAAAACCAAGCCCATCAAATCATACAATCAATGCGACCTGATCCATTAAAGAAAAATCAAACCCTTACAGTACACCGCATCCACATTTAGGTCAACCCAGACAATAAGCCTCATCCATCTACCCTTCTACAACCTAAAACACAATGCCACGACCATTAAAATCCCTGGGAATAAAAAACTTAAAAAAACCTTCGTAATGGTCACCTTCATGCACCAACATCATCCAACAACCCAGATTTAAACCTTATCCCACATTTAAAAGATAGTTATTGATCTAATTTAAAATACCTGAGCACTAAGTAAAAAAGATAACCACTAGCCTGATCAACCACTCTTGACCTCCACGTGGCAGGGCCCTGATTGGCCTTTTGAAACCAATTGTTGACCACCCTAGCTATGTCATCCCTACCAAACATACCGTCAACCTAGGACACATGAAGAGATCTTGTAATCTCATTCCCCATATCCTCCTTGCATCTTCCTTCAAGAGATTATGAAGACCATCAGATTTGGGCATATGTTAACCTTTCTTTGATTTATCTTTTTGCCCATCCTTCCATGCGTCTCTCTGTTGTGATTCCGCAAAATTCCTCTCTCCTAATCACTCTTATCATGGAATCATGAAGACCCAACACCTATCACCCCTAGGCTCGCCATGTGATTTCCTTTGTTTCTTTGGCATGGTGACATGTCACACCCTCACATTCTCGTTATCCTTCTCTCTCTATGTCACTCTTATTTGTAGGATCACGGGAAGATGTTGCCTATTCACCCTGGCCCCACTCACTGCCTCACCACCTGTGCTACATGACATCACCTAGTTTTCTGCCACCTCTACCACATCATCTATCCACTTGTCTAGTGGTGCCACATGCAACCTTGTCATGATCCTATAAAGTTTGTCACTTCTAGTCACTTGGATCACGGGATCATGAGAACCTGCCACCTAGCGGCCTACCCATCTTTCTGACTTATTGCATGAATGGCCCACACTGCCATGCATCAAAACCTTGAAATCTCATGAAATTTCTCTTTCCTCTTCATTCTTCTTTGTGGGATTGCAAGAATATGCCACCTAACCCTTCGATCTGACCACAAGCCCACAAAATTCTTCATGTTGACTACCAACTATCTACCACTTGACCGTGCACTCACGAGCCACTTTCCAAATGGGGTAAGCATTTTTGACACTTCATTTTTGTGTGTTAGGACATAAAAAAACTTAATTTATTTCCCAGCATACACAATGTGGGATAAATGCCTTAGATCATTTCTTTAAAATAAAACCGCGCAGGCAGGGCAACCATTCAACCTTCAATTCCTAGTTGCAAAGATGCATGGTAGATGCCAACCTTGAGTAAAACCATTCTATTTTCACCTCTTCTGAACTTCCACCTGAAAATGAGACCATATTAACCCTTTGGTACTTTGTTTTTCCATGGGTGATGCATGGATGTCTCTGCAAACTATGTGGCATGGTGGTCTCAAAAATGAGAGTACCAACAGTGGCTCCAACTAAGGAAAGTTGATCACAAGATCAATACTAGAATCCAACATACTGGGATGTAGACCAAGGACAAAAAACCCTAAAACCAAACACAAAACCCCGCACTATGTAAAAAAATACAACCTATTGTGCATAGAAGAGAAAAAATTATAAGAAGAAGGGCTTTAGGTATTGCCCATGCACTGGCAATTCCTGCATATCACCACTTAGATTTTGCAAGAAGTATGAATCCTTTCCATGGAAATCCTGAATGATAAAAGGGCCTAAACATAATGATTCAAACTTTCCATGCTTCCCATTCTCCTTGGATCTTACATTCCACTTGAGCACCATGTCATTTATTTGGAACTTCCTCTTAGTTTCTCTCTTGTCAAACAAATAATTTGACAGTTGTTGTTTTTTCAAATTATGCACCTATGCCTCATGCCTTATTTCTTCAAACTCAATCAGCTGCATCATCTTGTCATGTATAGGCTCTAGCACTTCTACTTCTTTTTCCTATAAGAATTTTTAAACTAGTAATAAATTATTTAGGGGAAATCTTGTCTGAGTTCCATAAATTATTTCAAAAGGGGAAACACCTATAGCCTTCTTAATTCTTACCTTATCAGCCCACAAAGACAATTTCAGCTTTGAGTTCCAAGACTTTTATTATTTTCTAAGGTCTTCTTAATGATTTTCATTATGCTTTTATTACTAGATTTTGCATGTCCATTCCCTTGTGGGTGATAACATGAAGAGTAAGATATAAAAATATCATAACTCTAACAAAATTCCTTGAATTCTTTCGATCTGAAACACATAGTATTATCCATCACCAATTTGATAGGCACACCAAATCTGGTCAAAGTTTTATCTGCCAAGAGATCTATAACCACTTTAGTAATTTTCCTTTTAGTTGGAATTTCCTCAATCCACTTGGTGGAATAGTTAGTGGTTTCTAATATCCATCTGTGACCTCCACTTAACTTCTCTGCAAACTCTCCAATAAAATCAATACCCCATTGGGAAAAAGGAGCCTCCATTGATATTAGGCTTAACAATAATGCCCCCAAATACTTCAACTTAGAAGAAAACCTCTGGCAAGCTTAACACACCTTTGCACAAATTTATAAGTGCCCTTAAACAAGAAAGGCCAATAAAATCTATCTCTAATTATTTTGTGGGTTGTAGTTCTTATAGAATAATGGCCTCCACAAACACCATTACGTGTCTCATTTAAAAATTTCTCAGGTTGTGATTTGTCCAAACAAAATAATAGAACTCCGTCCATGTTATTCTAGATGAGATCTCCTTGAATATGTACATACCTCTGAGCCTAGAGTCTGAGAGTTCTCTTTTGATTATCTGTCATACTTTGTGGACACTTGGTATTTTTTAGAAAATATACTATGTTTGTATACCAAGGTTGCACTTCAATACTAGTAGGCATTGTATTTGATGTTTGAACATTGTTGACTTGGCTAACTCCATATTTTTACTTGTCATAATCTTTTCTAATCCCAAACTCCTAACCAACATGGTGATCTGGATCTCCAAATTAAAATTCTTTAATTCTATTGATCCATTTGTATCTCTTTCTAGTGACTTCAGACTAAGATAGAATATCTTTCATAGTAGCATGAGGAACATAAGCAATAAATTTTGCACATACTAAATAAGGCCTAAAAGCCTTGATTTCCTTGACTAGGGCATATGCTTGTTTCTCCATTATTTCATAATTCAAATCAGTAACCTACAAGGATTTACTAAAAAATGCAATAGGATATTCAAACCCTTCTATATCCTTTTGTAACAACATTGTTGCAATGGTATGGAAAGATGCGAAAGAAAAGAGAGAAAAAAAGGTTTCTCATAATCAGGAGATTTTAACATTGGTGCCTCCTGAATTACTATTTTAATCTTGTCAAAACCTTGTTGAGATTCTTCATCCCAACCAAATTTAGTATTCTTCTTAAGAAACTTGACAATTGGTATTACAATTTCTGTAAAATTTACATAAATCTCCTTAAAATTTTTATCTTACCTAGGAAATATTGCACACCTTTGATATTTTTGGGAGCTAGCACCTTGTTGATGGCTTAAATTCTCTTGGGGTCAATTCTCACTCCCTCTTTTAACACTATGTGTCCTAATAACTTACCCTCTAATACAAAAAACTAAAACTTCTTTAGATTTAAAGACACTTCATATTCTAAAGCCTTACCAAAAATCTTCTCTAAATGCCTACAATGGTCTTCAACATTCCTTGAGTATGCAGTTAAATCATCCTGATATATTACCATAATGACATTAATGAATTCCTTGAAAGCTACATCCATTTCTCTATGAAAAGTTTCCCCTACATTCATAAGGCCAAAAGGGATTCTTACATATACATAAGTACCCATGGAGTGGTGAAGGTTGTCTTGAATTATTCAGACTCATTAACCAATACTTGATTATAGCCAAAAAATTCATCCATCATTGATAACAAATCACAACATGTAACCCTTTGTAGTATGGCTTCCATATTTGGCAAGGAATAATTATCTTTTAGAGATGCTACATTTAGGTTTATGAAATAAACACACATCCTAATGTCCCCATTCTTCTTTCTAAATCACACCAAATTGGACACCCATGATGAATGTCTTATTGGTTTAATTATCTCAACCTCTCTAAGCTTCATTAGTTCTTGTTGCATCTTTGGTGCTAGCAATGGATTAATTGGTCTCTACTTTTTCCTAAAGGGTTTAACATAATATTTTAGAGGAATCTCATGTTGGAATAGGTCCTCTCTATAAGCCTTAAGATCCTCATAAGACCAAGAAAAAACCTTCTTGTACTTATTTAAAAAAATAATCAAATTGGCATGTATATGAGGGGCTAACTACTTTCCAATGTAGACAAACTTAGGCACTGCTTCTGATCCTAGATTTATCTCTTCCAATCCCACCATTTTGGTTGCAGAGTTTTGACACAAATAACTGGCATTGTCACTAAACATTCCCTCCAATTCAACCAAACCCTTAGGGGTCTCATTTGTTTGCAATTGGACAATCTCAATTCAAAATATAGTTTCCTTCCCATTAGTGACCTCTACTAAGGCATTGCAGTCAATTTGTTGGCCGTCATAATTATCTAAAAATTGAATAAATTTGAGAATTTCACTGTCATCTTCGAAAACTTGACAATTATATATATTGCCAGGGATAGCAGGCCTAATCTTGGTTTATATGGTAGAAATTCCCACTAATGTCATATCAACATTTTTTATAGCAACATTTGCCAAAAATTTAGCCATGATATTCTTTGATCTCCCTACCCACTCAATGGAAAATGCATCAAAAGTTCAATCTTGTCCCACACATCATGCTTATATTGTTTCAATCTATCATTCTTAGCAGCATACTTGGATCTAATTTGAGAGACTACTAACTCTGAATCCCCAAAAACCCTTAATAATTTAATATTGTGCTTAATTGCAATCTCTAAACCCAACAACAATGATTCATACTCAGTTGTATTATTTTTGTATTGGAAAACTAATAGAAATGAGTATTTAAAAGTAGTACCTGAAGGAGAAATAAAAAGTACACCAGCTCCTGGCCCTTCTTTAAATAATGCTCTATCAAAGTACATTTTCCAAAGTTCATGTTGTTGTGATTGAAATTCATCTACAAATGAGTTTTCACTCTTCAATTGGGATTGAACTTGTTCAACTCTAAAATTTTCCATATCTACATCCATGAAACAATTCAATGTCTTTAGGTTAGTCCTCTCAATTATTACTAGAGCATGAGGCTCTCTTTATAACTTAACATCATTCCCATTAACATGAATGGTAGTAGAGGACAAATTCAATTGTACATGATCTCCAACAGTTGTAGCCCACTATCTTGATAACAACATCCCATAATGAGGTTGTGTATCCATCACAACAATATCCATCTTGAATGTAGCCACGGGAAATGTAGCAATCTTGACCTCAACACCCTTCAATGTTCCAACCATAGGGACCTCTCTATTATCCATGACATAGAACCTCCCAAATGAGGTGTCAACCTTCATACCTAATTCCTTCATAACACCACAAGGCATCACATTTGTTGCAGCACCATAATCAATCATGCAATTATTTATCAGCTGGTTATTTACCAGTAAAGTGACATAAAAGGGATCCACCTATAAAGGCTCTTGAGTAATTATATTTCCAACATAGATCCTACGAAATTATTTCTCCTTATCATTTAACTTTGACTTGGCAATTTTTTTAGAAGAATCAGCTATATCAGGTGTGTTTGAAAGTAATGAGAAAGAAGCCTTCCTACGTTCCTTTATCTTTAACATCTCTATTAATGGTAATGAAACCTTCATCTAAGATAAAATCATGTTTCATATCAAATGTTGGAAAACCTAGGGCAGCTTTCGTAGAAATTTTACCTTTGTTCTCCTTGGACTGACCTAACTTTTGATCAGAAAAAGGGTTAGTTGTGCTTGCACTCCCAAGAGTTTCTTTAGATTCCCCTGTTTTCATCCTAATTTCTTTGTTTTTGGCCTTGTCTTCACTCTGAAACAAAGCTTCCAAGGAAATTCTCTTTAATAAACATTGAACCAAGCTTGCCCTGATCTTGATCAACCCTTCTATTTCTCAGATTATAAGTGCTCCTATCCTAGGCTATTGTGGCAATAATGAGGGACCTCACTTCTTCATCACTTGGTCTTCGGAGCTAAATGTGTTCTTCTTTAGCATTTGCAACATTAATTATGTGATGCAGACCATCTCTTGAATCATCACCCTCACCCTTAGCAGAGGTCATGAACATATTTACCAAAGACATTTCTTCTGACTTTCTCCCTTGTTCTTCACCATCCATTGTTGATTCTGCCAAGGCCTGAGCCACAACACATTGGAAAGGAGAATGTGGCATATTACAAGCCACACACCAAGGAGAACTCTCGAAATTATGTGCATTATTTCTCTTTAGTGGGCTAGGAGTTTCCTTTCTATTTGCATAATTTGGCTTATCTGGCATATGCCTACCATCTTTCCAATTGGTTTTGTAAGGCATATCTTGCAACCTAAAAGGCCTATCCTACTCCTGATATTGTTGTCTATTATTTTGAAAACCTTTTTAATTATTATCTACCTTAGCATCAAGTTCCTTTACAACATTTACCAACTTGTCCACTTTGTTCTCCTCCTTAGGAAACCTACTAGATTGTCCCTTAGGTTCTTTCTAGAGCCTACCATCATCTCTTTTTCCAAGTTTTCCTGAGGTTCTTATATTACTTTCAGTGTTGATTTCCATCTTATAAGGATCTCTCAATGTATGAGGGTCTTTGTCTCTTAGTATGTAAACTATATTTCCATCAAGAGCATTACCATCTGTGGTAGGACGCACATTCTCATCTAGTCTCAATACTTGGAACATTTTATACATAGCCTTCTGAAATCTAACATTGAAATAAGCTATAACCTCATTTGAAAACTTCTTTATATTATTGAACGCATTCAACATGAAACTAGAATTCACCTTGTCACCATATTTTTCTTTAAAGCATTTCTCAAACTCATCCCAAGAACCAATACAGTTATCAGGCTACCCTCGGTACCAATCTTTGGTGTCCTCAATCAAATATTGTACAAATAGCGTCATGACTACATCTTCATGTTCTATTTCATAGTCATTCATTTTATTAGTGAAAGTTTTTAAATGTTCCTCACCAATCATTGCATTGTTTCTACTAAAATTAGGGATCATGTCCCTAATCTCCTTGGGGATAATATTTGGTTAGCCTACAATACCATAAAAAAACAATTGCCTATGTTTTTCCAAATAGATAGGTGTTCTCTGAAAATCACCAACAGTGTTCTGACCACTTGTACTAACACCTAGAAATGAACTAGATACTTGAAAATTTGTATTGGTATTTGTTGTCTGAATTTTAGGACCAAATCTAGACCTGCCTTGAGAAGTTGCAGTGGTAGTATTATCTATATTAGTGTATGTAGAAGAGCTTAGGAAAGCAATCTTCCTTTTCATTTCTTCAACAACAGCTTCCAACTCTACTTTCTTTAATTGCTTGGAAATATCAACATTTACCCTTTTATCTCTCTCTAACTCTATATCAAGCAAAGACATACTTTGAGATATTTTTTCCTTATCCTTGGGATCATCAATATATATGCTCGTAACCTTATGTTTGCCTTTGTCTAATTTTTTTTACTTGCATTGGTTACATGAGTGTCTTGTATAGAAACTTGATCCTTAAAAGGTTTCTCATTCTCAAAAATATGTCTAATCACATGGCCTTCACTTTCAAAATAATTTTTTTTCTAGAAGATGCCCCCTTTCCTAAAATTCATCCCTCAAGGTATTTACATCACCAAAAACCTCCCTATTCAAACCCTTATAACCTTGATTCACCATTTAGAGTTGAGAGATTCTTTTTAAAAAAATTTCTCTCTCAGCAAGGGCATTTAGGAACTCATCCTCTCTGTCCTTCTCCCTTCTTTGTTTTAAAACCATTTGGTCATTTAATTATCTTCTCAAAGCACCAATATCTCCAAAGAGCTCTTCTGGATTAGGTAAAGTAATCTCAGAACATGTGGAGTCCTCTAGATTAATCAAATCTGTATCTCTTAGGTTCCCAGTATGCACATAAGGATTATTCATTAAAATTGAGGAAGAGTCACCCAAATTTGAAATAGTCCTATGTTGAGAATCCCTATTATTATCTTTCCTTTCATTACCCATTGTGAACTGGACTTAGGTTACTACCTTTTTTCTAAGATATATCTTCTTGTACAGGGGTGTCAAACAAATTGTCAAAATATCCTAAACCACCTGACTCAGAACTTAAGGAAGAGGTAGAGCTCTTCTCTGGGAAAGTACTTAAAGTCTGATTTGCACCTAAGGATTTAGGCTTCCATGAAGAAGTATTACTAGGTTTTATCTTTTTAGACCAATTTCTTCTAGGAGAGCTTGGGAGCTCACTCTCTAACTTTTCTTCTGGGTGTTCCTTCATATATGCCCTGGTGTTTCTCATTTTACTTATATCTTGATTACACAGAACTAGAATTAATCAATGGTTATAATAAAACACTGGCAAACCAAACTTGGAGCCGCCACCCAAACTATCTTGGGACAATATATATGAACTGTACCTTAATATTTTACAAATAATGAAAGAGAAGTTCAAGGAAAATTTGAAATACAAGCTTATCTCTCAATCTCCAACAGAGTCGCCAATTATGTTTGTTCCTTTTCTTGTTGATCCTTTATACCTGTGAAACAAGTATGACCCTTTATTTGCCTAAACATTGACCCATCAAGGAAAATAAAAACAATAACAAGGCATTAAACCTTCTACACTTTGAGCTCCAAAAACTCAGGTGGGTATACCTATCCTCTTCTTTCAAAGATTCATACAAGGTTACAACTAAGGAGATATATAGCGGATTTATTACAAAACGCTTGTTGCAATATTAATAAAGTTTTGTGAATGATGCATAAAAGAACAATGCCCAATCCTAGGGTATGGAGTCAATTTAAATGTAGAAAACCCTCAACAACAATACCTATCCAAGTACACTCATAAACATCCTCTTGAAATGAATATGCCTTACATATCACTCTACACTCATACACTAGATATAATAATCAAATTTGTAAAGAACTTCAGAAAACTCATTGGAATTTTTCTAAGGAATTTAATTCTCCCCTTTAAAGAAAACCTAAAACAACATCACAATCTGCCTTATAGATGGATAAATGGAAAAGTCCTTAACAGTTCCACCTAAATGAATACTGAAATTGTAAACAAAGACAATTAACATTAGGACCTTGGAATTAAAAGTGAGATTGAATAAATTTTGCTACCAAAATACTTCATACACTCAAAAGAAAACTCTGAAACATCTATTTGTCTGATATACATAGCACACAACTATTGTGGCTTAAAAATCTCATCATTAAAATAATGATAAAATCCCCTTTTATATCATCAGGATGCCGCAAGCTTTGGACCACCTTAGAAAAAAAACCCTAATGCACAACCACCAAATCTTGGGAAAAAAAATGCCACCCACCACATTGAAGATAGATGACCCAAAAAGCCAACTAGGGCTTCAAAATATTTGTAACATAGAGGAAAACCAAGACCATCAACTCAGACAATCATTGCAACCTGATCCATTCCAAAAATTTGAACCCTCACAGTGCAACATGACCACATTTATGTCGACCCAGACAACATGCCTCACCCATCTACCCTTCTGTAACCTAAAATGCAGTGCCACGACCATTAAAACCCTTAGGAAAAAAAAGAATTAAAACAAACTTCCCAACGGTCACCTTCACACGCCAACATCATTCAATGACCCAAATTTAAACTTTATCCCACATTTAAAAGATAACCGTTGATCTACTTTAAAATACCTGGGCACCAAGCAAAAAAGATAACCACTAGCCCAATCAACCACCCTTGACCTCCACATGGAAGACCTGATTTGCCTTTTGAAACCAATTGTTGACCACCCTAGCTATGTCGGCCCCACCAAACTTATTTCTGACCTAGGACATGTGGCAAGATCTCGTAATCCCATGCCCCATATCCTCCTTGCATCTTTCTTCACAAAATTATGAAGACTGTCAGATTTGGGCGTATGTTAACCTTGACTTGCTACCCATCCTGCCACGCATCCCTCTCCCATGATCCCACAAACTTCCTCTCTCCTAATCACCTTGATCGCGAGATCATGAAGACCTAACACCTATCACCCCTAGGCCCACCTCATAATTTCCTTTATTTCTTTGGCATGGACATGTGTCACACCCTCATGTTCTCATGATCCTTATCTATGTGTTACTCTTCTTTGCGAGATCACAGGAAGACACCACCTGCTCACCTCAACCCCTCTTCCTCGCCGCCTGTGCTACGTGGCATCACCTAGTTCACTACCACCTCTGCCACATCATATATCCAATCGGCCAGTGGTGCCACATGTCACCTTGCCATGATCTTGTGAAGTTTCTCACTCCTAGTCACTTGGATCGCAGGATCATGAGAACCCGCCACCTGCGGCCTACCCATTTGTCTGACTCACTACTCAACTGACCCACACTGCCACACATCACAACCTCGCAATCCCACAAACTTTCTCTTTCCTCATCATTCTTCTTTGAGGGATTGCAAGAACGCACCACCAGTCCCTCTGATCTAACCATGGTCCCACAAAATTCTTCATGTTGACCACCAGTTTTCTACCACTTGACCGTGCACTCACGAACCGCTTGCCAAAAGGAGAAAGCCTTTTTGGCACTTCACTTTTGTGTGTTAGGACATAAAAATCTTAAGTTATTTCTAAGAATGACCAATGTGGGATAAATGCCTTAGATCATTTCTTTAAAATAAAACTATGCAGATAGGGAAGCAAATCAACTTTCGATGCCTTGTTGCAGAGATGCATGGTAGATCCAAGTCATGAGTAAAACTATTCTATTTTCACCTCTACTGAACTTCCACCCAAAAATGAATCCATATGAACCCTCTAGGACTCTTCTTTTCTGTCGTTGATGCATGGATGTCTCTGC
This sequence comes from Thuja plicata, assembly GCA_018584345.1. Classification (NCBI taxonomy): domain Eukaryota; kingdom Viridiplantae; phylum Streptophyta; class Pinopsida; order Cupressales; family Cupressaceae; genus Thuja; species Thuja plicata. Next base: position 557,127 of record MU224358.1, on the reverse strand, counting down.
AAACTATGCGGCATGGTGGTCTCAAAAATGATAATATTAACAAGACCCACTAATTTCCCGAATTGGCAAAATGGTAGAGTCCATTTTGGAAAGAGTATCCCAATTGAAGAGAAATGAAAGTCCTTGTGAGTATAAAGTTATTACAGATCCAATGGGTGTATCTCCTCCACTGAAAAATGTAATTGCTTCTATAGACTCAAGTTTAAATGGATACTATTAGTTCCTAAACATACCCCATTCAAGAAGATGAACCGAGACGTTGCCTAAGTAAAGGAGATACCGGTTTATTAAACCATCTTTATGATCATGTTTGTAATGAGTAAAATACTTATTAAATCCTCAATTCTTAACGGTTTTGTGTCAAACCAAAACAAAAATGTTGCTAACTTACTCCTCTATTGAATGAAATGCAATTTTGTGTCTAAACTCCACCATATAAACCATATAGATCATAAAAATGGAAGAAAATTAGAAACAATAAAGAATATGCAATCATATTCATTGAAATCTCTTTCTCCTTGCTTTCAAAGTTTGACCATCAACTAGTTTGACCCTTCAAGGGTCCTTTTACATCATTTTATCTCAGTTACAACTAACTTCAACTGAATTATGTCTCCCTTGGGCTCAAGGATGGTTGTGAAGGAGAGTTGGGGTTCATGAAAAGTGCCAGAGAGGGGTTGATTTACATCTAAATATACCCATAGATTATCTCCTCTAGCAGGCATCATCTCTTGAAGGAATAACCTCATGTTTTATGAATTTTATGTTCCATGTAACTACCCAATGGATTTATTAAACTACTAACTAAATATGAAGGCACATGATAGTTGCTTTTATAGTTACGACTACACATATCAGATGAGGAAATGAATGAGTTGTAACTCCAATTTCCACCATGGAAAATATAAGAAAATGGGTGGAATGGGAGATGAGAGGGTCCTCTAAAGGAACATGGCAGTCTTAAAGAAAAAGGTGAGTTTCTTAGCAAATAAATTGATGCCCTAGGTTAGTTTTGGAGTACAAAAATGACTGATTTTCATGTATGTGAATACATTTCTCAATTGTAATGCAAATTTGAGTTGTTTGAGAGTAAATTATTGGCCCTAAAAACATATGGTTAGTTTGACATATGTTCTAGACCTCCCAAATAGGTTCTTAATCAGGTCTTACTTTGTCTTTGTGGTTTGTGGTTCCAAATTTGTGAATCAAAAAGCAACAAATGAGGGCTACTAGTCATGAATGTGAAGAGGTGTTATTGGTTGATGTCTAAGATTGGTTTCAAGTGTTCTAGTGTGTTATTTGGTGTCCCTAAATAGTCCAATATGTCCAAAGATCAGTGATCTTCTTTGAGTAATCTCCTTTGCATCACTAAGACAACTTTACTACATCTTGACAACATTGCTACACAATGACAACTTTTGTCCTATTGAATCCCTTAACCATCATGACATCTTATGTTGAATTTAAAACATCACAAAATGGTCTGAAGACCTTATTTTGAGCATTATCATGAAATAGGACTTCAAATATTCATTACTACCTCATGGAAGCATGACAACAAAATTTTTTGCACTTTGCATAATGACAACTTTTACTAACTTTGACAATTTTTAACATTTTTTTGTATGATACAAAATTCATTACCAGCTTTATTACATCATGAATGGTATGATAAAAAATTCATTCATGTATTTATAATCAAATTATACATATTAGGATATAATCAAATGGCACACATTAGCATATATAAAATTTGACCTCTAAATATTTGCAAATCAGTCCCATGGTCACTTATATATACAAGATTTTGCATCTAAATATGCACATGATAACTCATTATCATTTATATATACAAAATTTGGCATCTAAATATGCACATTACAACTCATTACCATTTACATATACAAATTTGGCCTCCAAATATGCACATAGAGCACCTCATGGCCATATATATA
>MU224358.1:532478-555122 GCA_018584345.1 Thuja plicata | reverse complement strand
TATATATATATATATGTATATATATAAAAGTGAAGTTACCATGTTTCACAAAAAATATATACAAAAATAACAAAATCACTCTATCATTCTGTAGAATCATTCTTCTAGATGGCCCAAAATTAATCAAGTGAGCCTTCTGGATCAACTCTAACCCTTATTATGTTAAGTATTGCCTTGTGGTCAGATTTATCAACTTTCCATAAATTCTTGTTAAGAGGTCTACCACGATACTTAATCAATTGAATATTTATGACAACAACAAGGTTAGAGTAACGAAGAATATGTCTATATATGAAAGTCCTCAAACAACAATATATTAGAATTTTTAATAGGGTACCTACATTTTATAGAAGGATAAGTTAATACCAAAATCAACATAAAGTGTAATAAAATGAGTTTAAGATGTCTCAAAGTCCTCAAACAACTACACATTAGATTTTTGACAGGGTACCTTCTAAGCTATGTCGTTGTCACAACAACAAATCCTATTGGGTTCTCAATACCCTCTCCATCAATTATTGTTGTTGATAATTTCTTTTTGGCCTCAATACAATGACACAAAAAGTAATATTCTCCTTCTTCCTTATTCTAATCTGCAACAACTGCATACACATGACCTGCATTTTATAGAAGGATAAGTTAATACCGAAATCAACGTAAAGTGTAAAAAAAATTTAAAATTGATTTTACCTAAGTGATAAATTGAGAAATTTCCTGTTACAACTAGGTTAGATACATGGTCAAAATCTATTGATGCTTCAATCTGGTTCAATTGTAGTTCTCTAGGAAGTTGATATGTATCAAGGGGTTACAAAGGTCTACAAGACCATTAATTCACATTCCTCCTACACAAAATTTATACATGAAGAGAAAAAATATGCAATCTGTCTAATATCTATAAACCATAGACTTACATGCACTACCCAATCCTATCATAGAGTACTTATACCATTACACAATCTTTTCTACATCTATTAACACCGTGTCACCTTCGTACTTCAATTCCTCTATGGTAAGAACTCTTTTTGCACATGCTCCAACACCATCATGCTCCCCTTTCTGTACCCTTCCTCAATGAAATTCCAAAAATGTTGTATACCACTTGTCACATGCACCATAGTAAACTAGTAGAACATCCTTGCATTCTTGAATTGTGAGGTGCAATTTTTTGACCATATTATGTGTTGGTTGTATCTTATATCTCTTTCCCTTAAAATATCATAGAAAAATTTAAAGAATACCTACAAAATCTCCGATGAATGAGTAAAATCATCACTGATATAGAAGTGATACTCTCTTAGAACCTTTTTGTCCTCCTCTATGCTATCATGTACATGCATGAATGCTATGTGTACAAAACTTATAACTTGTGTAGAATGGTAATACATAGGTTGCACTTTATTTTGAGGTTTTATTGTATAATTCTCAGAAAAATAAATGACAAAGGCAATAGTACCAAGGGGAAACATGTCCTTACATAACTTGAATTTCTCATCTAACCACCTAGCTCTATGTGTATGACCTATGTACTCATAAACTAGTTTCTCTTGAAAAATCTTCATAAAATCAGCTACGCATATATCCTTTTTCACTAACTCACACCTCTTCAATTCTTTTCCATATTTAACACCATATGTGAGTGACTTGTATTTTCCAAAAGAAACTAGTTTCTTACTAATTTCATGTGTGCTATCTAGATTTAGTCATCTATGCAAATGTTGCAAACCACCACATGTAGGAAAAAAAGTTTTCAAAAACATCATCTTATAATAAATGCAACCATCATCTCATTTACATAGTACACTTGAAATAAAATCTCTTAGTGACTTAGGAGGTTCTTGTAGACCACATTCCTACAAAACATCGTTAGTGTGCAAAGTACAACATACATGATGATAAATATCATAATGCATGAAAAATTCAATCTGGACCCTACAACAACATGCAATATGTGTATGATTAATCTTAACATAAAATGGTTTTGTCATTTCAAACTATCTTTGACTAATTTTAATTTGAGGAAAGCTTTGAAGAAACCTTTCATAAAATTGTGTTTGAGTCATATCTAAAAAGTATTTTAGATGTGGCTTACGATTTCTAGATTTGATTTTCCTTGTAACAACATCTCTTTGGTTTGGTGAAACCCTTGTGTTGTCATGCCAAAGATTTTCAATTAATGTTCTTATTGAATAAAAAACAACCTTGTCTTTGTGTGGGAGTCTACCTGAGAATGCGCACAGAGAATTATTATTAGGATCCTCCATTTTCTCTTGCCTCCCTAAGGCATAGTGTAATGTTTTTCTACTTATCCTTAATGACTTGCTTGTTTTGCTTATTGAACAATATTTTCATTTTCTTTCCCATTATGGTTGATGTGAGGACACGTCGAGTAACATTAAAATATTTAGTACATGATTTTAAACTGATGGCTTGGTATGCATCAAATAGATTTCTCACAATGGTTCTTTCACTATTATTTAAGAATGTTCTTAACCCCAAATTTTTAATTTTCTCTCTAAATTTCATATTTTAAACCATTTCAACAACTAATTAGCATCTTCTAGTTTGATTTAAGTTTTCAAAATAGCTATTCCACATTCTTCTAACCATTCTTCTACAAGTTATTTTAGAAATTTTATCATGCATTAGCTTCAAAATATTTTCATCAATGTCAATTAGACACTTTGGTTTTCTATGAATAATTCTAGGAGGTGTTAAGATTGGTGCATTCTCTTAATTTTAATTAGGTGCATTAGGGGAATTAATCACATCAAATTGAAATGGTGCATGTTAATCATTTTCATTAGGGGCATTCATCACATCAATTTGAAATGGTATATGTCCACCGTGTTCATTAGGTGCATTCATCACATGCATTTGAATTGGCGTATGTTGATCATTTTCATTAGGTGCATTCATCACATCAATTTTAATTCTTTCATGTGTTCATCATTTTTATTAGGTGCATTAGAAGATGCACCTTCACGTAATCTCCTCATACACTCCCTTTGTCTTTCCTTTACTTCCTCTCATTGTTTGATTTTTCCTCTCTTGTTCTTTCTCATTGTTGATATCCATTGTCCTACATAATATTATTAATAATAAAAATAACTTCAAGAACAAATAAAACATAATATCATGATGAATATACCTAATTAACTACCAAAAAATCTGCAAATCATCATTATTTTGTTATAATCAAAATTATTAACAATGAATAACTTCAAGAACAAACCAAAAAATAAGAGATAGTAATCATTTGAAATAACATGTGACAAAAAGACATGAAAAAATGTTTGATAGTGTCATAGAAAGAAATGAAAACCTATTGTGGGCCCTAAGAACAAGTTACACTACTGATTTTTAGGCTGTTGGGGATGATATTTAGCTCAATAGAACACGTATGGGTTATGTTTAGTCAAAACCTGGCTGAGTTCTATTGAGCTAAAGGTGCAACGTTCATATTGGTGTTAAATGCACCATGTCCATAGTCTTATAGAACCCTACACATTTTTCCTATCTAAAAATGCTGCTTCTCCCTAAGACATATCCTAAATAACATTTATGATTTAAGTGAGGATAGATTAGGAAGATAGAAGAGAGGGTAGGGAGATGAGGTAGAGAGAGAGAGAGAGAGAGAGAGAGAGAGAGAGAGAGAGAGAGAGAGAGAGAGAGAGAGAACTAAAAACCCATAATTTGCAAGCCTATAATTTTAATTTTGCAAAACCCAATCAGGTTATGTAGAACTAAAATCATATGCTTTTAGTTCTACATAACTTGTATGGGTTATGAAGAACTAGGAAAGTTATTATTTCTCTTACAAAACCTACACGAGTTTTTTAATAGTTAGGAACTTGATTATGTTATGGTTAGGTAAGAGGGTTGGACAATGACCCTAAGGCTTGGGAGCCTCCCCCCCATTTCTCTCCCTTAACACGTCTTTTATTTTTCCAGGCTCATTTATCAACTTCCTCGTCATCAGGTTTACACATCATCAAGTGGGTATTATAAAATTACCACCATAACTTCACACATCTTCTTAACTTTCTAACCATATATTTTTTTTCTATTTTTTGACATCATTAGCATAGTAAATTTTTATTTTCTTTACAAGTGTCTTCACAATTCTCAGAGACATATGTCTACCATTTTCTTAATAACTTTTGATCTACTTGACCAAATTCAAAATAAATTACATATTATTGTTCTAGACTTGATTCTACAGACTTGTAAAAAAAGTTTGCATTTTTTATTATTTTGATGTAAGTTATGCCCAACGCATGAATAAACACCTAATTTTTAGGATGCACCAACTTCAAAAAATCATAAAAAAATGCTCAAGAAAAATAATAAAAAAGAAATTACAACTTCAAGCTCTCACTCTCACTTATCATTCTACCAAAGATTTTTTCAAAATACTAAATCTAACTATATCTTTCGTTAAGCACATGCCAAACACTATGTTATATTTTTCTAAAAAATTTAGGAATAGTTTTCTGTACGCAGTGGTTTGACCTTTTTATTCTTATCTATTTAAAAAAAAAATCATAGTTTAGAAACTAGATTTAGAGTACTACAATTATTATTCTTTGCACATCTCCTAGTTTTGAGTGCATGACTCTTGAATTTCTTTTCGAAGTTCAAGTTTACTAGATTTCAGAAAAAAAATGGTCACTTATACCCCCTTTTTGTTCACCATCTTAGTGGACTTACCCGCTTGTGGATTGTTCCTTAGTAATATGACAAATCATCTTAGGATGTGATTATCTAAGATCATCGAGGACATATGGGTCTCATGTGAATTGGGGCCTTTCTTGATTTTCCTTGATTGTCTGATGTGTTTTCATACATGTAATTGGTATGCTGATTCATTTGGATCTAAAGCATATCCAAATGAGGTCCTCCATTTACCATAATAAGCTTGATGATGATATAAGAACTTAAAAAGCACAATAATTATCATCACCTTCATTTCCTCTTTCATCATTTGTGTCTCCTTTCATTTCCTCTTCACTCCTTTTTATCAATCATCTCTTCCATCATCTTTCCATCTTCATTCTTTTCTTCTTCGTCCTTGTTGCAATGAGATCATTCAATTGCTTTATCCATCTGAGTTATGTCTCTTGAATTGAATTTAAAATCAATCAGTTTGCTTCTTGGAATCTCACAGCCCCTCAATCTATCAACCAATCAATGCATCAACTTATCTTGCACTAGCATCAAGACCAGTCAACTTAATTAGCTTAATTTGGCCATACTGATCATTTATATCAATTGTTCAGTTATGCTTATCGGTTGTGTATTTTCATCAAATGTGTATCTTAGCTAAATCACTCATGCAATACCAATCATCCAATCATTTTCTATCGAGAGATCAATCTTCCCACAATATTTTTGATCAATCTTTCGAGGGGGAATATCATATCAATCATCATCCTTACCCGAATATATCTTGGGCATATATCAGTTGATCAATTTTTCTTTGAAACAAAGCGATAAACTACATTGTCTCAAAGAGGGGAAAAATGAAGACATGTAAAAATTTTCCTCTTAATTCAATATCATTTTTTCCATTAATCGGGTGGACTGATTTAATAATCTTATATTCCATCATAATATTCCTATTATTTATTATATCATGCATATTTCTCCATTATATTATAGATATCATATTTTTTGTTATAACATTCTTATTCATTTATTATACTAGATAGTATTATATTTCCCCATTATTCTCAATATTCTACTCTTCATATTTATCCATTATTTTTGTTAAATAATATATATTCATATTATTATCCCCAAATCTCTTGCACATCTACTACATCCTCTATTTAACATATTCCTCCTCTAGCAATTACATCCACCTACTACATGTGGGATCAACACTTGCAACTTCATATCACATCTTTTATCCCACATTCATCTTGCAACCTAAATCCCCCTTAGGACATCTATTTAAATCTTCCCCCCTTCTCATTTATGATCATTCATTATTTGAATCTATCATTTACATCCATTACTTACATTCAGTTTAGCATTCATTATACCTAATTAGTGATATTTACTCTCTAGCTTACTTTGTTTTTAGTCTAATCTGGCATTTTATCCATCTTTGCATTCATCTCAATTTCAATTCTTTACAGCTTCTTGTGCATGTGCTTCTACGAGCATCCATATTAGCACAAGACCTTGATAGATAGGAGGGCAATGGAGTGAGATTTATTTTGATGACATATGTGTTCATTTACTTGCTTTATATTTTGCATGTGTTTATTTAGAATGCCTACATTGTTATGGTGTTGGAATGATATGGAAATATAGATTATCCATTTCCAGCTGCACTATAATAATAGAGCTTGGGCTTCCTTAGCTAATTTAAATTCGTAGGATATGTATAGCCTTTTCCTAACCCCCTCAAGGATTCATTTTTCCAACCCTTATTTTGCTAGTTTAATTTTCCGTATTTGCACAAGTTTAATTCACAAGATATTCCTCTAAAAAAACAGATTGACACATCTACACTAACATTCAACAATTAGGTCCATAGCATCATCATGAAGCATAAATTTTAGAGTTTAAATTGTTTCTTTGTCATTTTCTTCCATTGCAATGAGCTACTCTTCACCAAAATCTCTAGGTTGATTGAACTCACTCTCAATAGCTATATGTTATTTATCCTTGCTCTTCTTCATCTTTATCTTGTTGTTCTCAAAATCGTCTTCATTATTTTGACCCCCTCTAGTATGCTTAACTTCTATATTTAATCTCATGTTGCAAGAACTAGGTGTGACTTCTGCTAAAGGAAGACTCATGACACATTAGGGCTCTCTCTCTCTCTCTCTCTCTCTCTCTCTCACACACACACACACACACACACACACACACACACACACACACACATTTGTTTAATACAAATTTTAAATATACAATTAAATCTTTGAACATTTAATTTAATAAATATTATAAATCCCAAATTAAATTTGAATTGAACTAAGAGTCAAATCTATATATAATTATAATTAGGGGAGAGGACCCAATAGTTGAGCAACATAAACTTTGGGCTTCTCAAAATCCAGAGCGGAAATTTCAAATCGCTTCCAGTCTTTTACAACAATGTACTTGGCAAATCCCTTGCTTATAAGTAAGGTTTCAGGGCCACGTTGTCAAATATGATGCCACATCGACATGCTTTTTGCCAAGGTGTCCAAAATACACCCCCCCGCTCCCCTCCCAAAAAAACAAGGTTGTGCAAAAGGGGGACCCATACTTGTGTGACTTATGTAGTATCACATGATTGGTTGCTTTTAGAACTAAGATATACATTTCATTTAATTATGGGTGGTCATTATCAACAATAACAACTTTAAATTCACAACTATTAGAGCAATTTGTGATATTCCTATCATGATTCAACTGTGTAGTCTTTGAATCAAACTCATTGACCCATGTTTCATAAGTAGTGGTTCATAAGAACCCATCTTTCATGAGAATGAATGGAACACTTAACACTTATTACATCTAGGTGACACTCACAAAGGTGAAGCATCGAGACTTCTCGAGGGGTCACCCATCTCAGTACTACTTATAGTTTCCTCCAAGGTTAAAGCCACTTTTCTTACAACCTTATTTGCAAAACCTTCACCATGTATTGTGCCTTATGAACCATTCATTATGAAACCCCTTAAGCTTATTAATTAATAAGTATAATGTCATAAAAAATATTGAACATTAAATCAATAAGGTTAGACATTAAATCTATAGCAACCATGAGGTACTTCAAAGATAAAACTATCATTAACTTTTCACTTCTAAATATGAAATCATCTTGAAAGTGGACAACATGAATAGTTTATTTGAAGAGGATAAGGTCAACCAAAGTATTGGTTTGCTGGTCAAGATTCATAAAAAAAGATCTCAATTGGAAAGAAATATGGAAATTGTTTAAGATTGAGAGTTTCTTTGGTCCCTTTGAGTACTTCCTCTCTAGACATCAAAATCATTCATTCATTCATTCCAGTAGTTTCTCTCTTTAAAAAATATAATCAAAGTGCCACAACGTTTCTCTCTTTCAAAAAAATATAATCAAAGTTGCCACAACGACAAAACCTGGAATGCCCGCCACGTGGAAAGGCTCTGTCTATGAAACGGATAGGGCTTCCTCCACTTAATTTCACAATATTTTGCAGTGGAGGATCTATAGTCAGTCGTACACAGGGGAGATGGCAATGGAGTCGTTGCATTGTCACAACAGACTTTTCTCTCCTCCGGTATCTTGCTCTTCGTCCAATACATTTTCTCGACGAGTTTGCTCTCGTTTCTCTGGATTATCTACTTCAAAATTTTGCCCCCCTTTGAAAGTTTTATGGCCACAGAGAAATGCTGGCAATCAGCGGTTTAATCGTGGGTACCCTGTGGTTCGAGCTATTCAATTAGACCAGGATACGGTGGGTACTCTCTTCCACATTCACTTTTTATTTCTACCCATTTAATTTTTTAGGCACTTTCATTTTCTTTATCTGCATAGTTGAATTGTATGCCGCGGGAACTGGACATTTCATTCGTTATAAGCCAACCAAAAAATAGTTCAATGACAATATAAAATTACCAGAAGGATTAGTAGGTCACCATTATCCACTATTTGAAGCTTCTGTAAATCCTGAAATTCAAATTTCCTCAGATAGATTATGGATGTGGAATGAACTCCCAATAATAAGGATATATTGTTGTACTAAATATCTTGTCACACTGATAGCTCCACAAGCTAAAGTTTGCTTCCAAGGCATACCACTATAATTATGTCTCTTGATTTAAAAAAGAAAGAAATTATCCCCTAATACCTCGTACATCAGTGGTATGCATCCAAAATTTTCCAACATGGTATCATGGCTATTGTGTTGAATATGAGTACAGAGAAAAAATTGACAAAATCAGAATCAAACACCGTAATACAAAACACAAAGGAACACATAACACCGTATTTACATGGTTCACCAAATTGGCTACATCCAGAGAGGGAAATCTCTGTTATTAATATCTCTTTTATGGTTACCCATACAGCAGCAAATATACTTTTGCTATGCAATGATAAAATTATATTATCGACATTGTTTTATAGAAGTCTTCAGAAAAGAAGAATGCCAATAGGCAGATAATGGGGAATCCAATAGGCTGCCAGTTGGACTTCACTATCCAACAATCTCCTACTTGAAGTCCAACCATTGCTGCAAGTCACTCAGAGATGTTCCCCCACTTCAGTCTTATTGTCACATCTTGACAATGCCAAGAGAAGCCCTGCGAAACCCGGGCTTCTCCCTCAAAACTATCTTTGTTAGTGCATCAGCTGAATTTGCCTTGGTGTGGATTTGTTCTATGTACACTTTGGATGAAGTGATACTGTAGCTCAATGTGCTTGGTTTGATTGTGCAGTGCTACATTCTTGGCCTAGTGAAAAGCATTGTTGCTATCACAAAAGAGAGTGAAAACATCTTGCTTGCATCCTAATTCACCCAATAATCAATGCAAACATATCATTTCCTTAGCATCTTCAGTGAGAGCAATGTATTCAGCTTCGGTAGTGGAGAGTACAAACACTTGTTACATTCTTGAGACCCAACTGAGCGCTGCCCCAACATGTAAAAACATAACCAGTATTTGATCTCCGTTTGTCCAAGTCATTGACCATATTGAAATCAACGAAAACTTGCAGCTGTGCAATTTTTCCTCCAAAGCATAAAACATGACCTAAAGTGCCTTTCAAATATTGTAAGATCCATTTAACAACTTGCCAATGACTTTGATCCAGATTACTCATAAATATGCTCGCTACTGTAACAGACTAAATAAAATAAATGAACATGAACAAGAAATTAAGTTATGTACAGAAGAAAGCAATTATTTTTTTTGAGAATCAAGAAAGCATCATAGAGACATAATTTATCTTTCAAGCAAGAAAACTATTTACAGAAATTATCAACTTGCAACAATTAAGAATTAAGTAATGTCCAGATTTCCATTCTATTAATAAGCAAGATCGTTTCAACACATAAGCATAATCAAGGCATAGGAATACCTACATACATCTCGTTGTTGAGGTAGATGCTGAAATAAGAAGCTGGAATAAGATGCTGAAGCCCAAGGAAGGAAAAGGTATCATTAGGGCATTTATCCTCCCAACCATGGATTGACTGATCCTACCCTGCACATTTCCACTGATATGGCCCGGCCCTCCGCAAGTAGGAGCATGGTCACGGTAAATCTCGGAACCGGTGTAAGGTTCCTACAAACGAAATCGGTCAACCCTATAGCTTCTGCTAACATAGTGGACTCCTGATTTGTCTGTATCTAGTACCTTAATCTAACTAGTACTAACATCAATGGTAGTACTCCTTGGCCAAGGATTTATCCTACATGGTTATCATGTAGCCAGTCTCACACCCTATACTTTTGCTGGTAATATACTTTCTCTGCAATTCTCTTTCTGCACCCTCTCCCAAGTTCTAGGTTAAGTTGACTAACAGTTACAGCGTTCGAGGTGACTAACTAAGCAGTTAAAGAACCCTCTGAACAAGAAGGAACAAAAAAGGAATGTTGCTTTGCGGTAAGAGACTGGTGTAATTCAGAACTCAGCTTAAATGGTTGAAAGACTGCTCCCTACTAATTCTGAAGTTAGATAACATTACAGTACCAGAAGACATCTTCCAACCACAAGGTCTACAGAATCAAGAATGGAAGAACATTCGTTATTCCTGTTCTGTCAGCTATTCCACTCCAGAATTAAGAAGGAAAGAGTACATCTGATGCATCTGCATTGAGCAGTTCTCACACAGCAAGAAAAAGAAGGAATGGAATAAGGACCCCTCTTATAACAAAAGAAAACACTACGATGCAAACAAAAGGCTAGCGGAAAAATGGAAACCGCACACAAAGAATGAACAATCCTTTCGCTTCATTCAGCATAAGGAATGAACAATCATTTCACTTACTCAGCATAAGGAATGATAATTGTTTCACCTTACACAGCATAAGGAATGAACAATCATTTCATTTTACTCAGCATAAAGAATGAACTATCGTTTCACATTACACAACATAAGAATGACAATCGTTTCATTATACTCAGCACAAAGAATGAACTGTCGTTTCATTTTACCCTGCATAAAGAATGACAAACGTTTCATTTTACTCAGCACAAAGACTGAACAGTCGTTTCATTTTACTCCGCATAAAGAATGACAAACGTTTCATTTTACTCAGCACAAAGAATGAACTGTCGTTTCATTTAAACAGAGCAAGTAAGACAAAGAGGGATAAGGATTATTAAAGAACGAACATGCCTGTTGCAGAGTAGAGCCGTCAGCCGAGCTCCTGTGTTCGTTTCTTCTCACTACTACCCCGTTTTCTCCCCTACGTCCTGTTTTTTTCCCCCTTCTCGACTGAATGCCTGTCCTCCTGATTCACTCCCCGGAAAAAGGCTCCTATCCCACTCCACTACGGCGGTTCTAGCAATTGCCCCGCGCAAGATGGAGTGACTCAGCTTGCCACTCCGCCACCTTGCAATACCCTCCGACATACAACAAAAGACGTTCCTTCTATCAAAAGAACGGACTGCCTCGGAGGTGATATTCTCCAAAGCGATAATCGGAAAGATGGACTTCCCCGGGACTAAGGTAGAGATAGGGGAATAAGAAAAAGAAGAGAATTAATTGAGATGAAACACCGAATAACCCAAAAAGGTTCCTCCTAAGTCATCACACAACCAAAAGAGTTAGAAATGCTCACACCCAAAAAGACGACACCCGAGCTATAGGGTGATTGAAAACGATGAAAGTCTAACGAAAGGCTAGGAGTTAAAATAATGCCACGATTCTATGTTAATAAGGTGACATGGTTAACTCAAGACGTAAGCCTATGCTACAAACATGACTAGGCCTTGGCCAAAGGAATAGATCACTTGCTCACATTAATAGAAGGTTACCAATGTTAGTTCTTTGTTTACCATGAACATGCCCCTTCCTCTTTCCTGATGATACCTCTTCCCCTTCGGGGCTAGTTGGTCTTGCATCCACTTGAAATAACTATTCGTAGTTAATTCCTTGTCATGATAAATACTGATAATCAATAATACAAAGCGTAACGTACTAGAAGATAATTAGATCCAGTGTCCCAATTTGATTGCTAGTACCATCTAGTAATTCTCGTATTAACTAATTCATCTATTAGTAACAAAACCTTACACATTTGGTCAACATAAACAACTTGTTAATTTAAGCACTAAAACATTAAGTACACTCAATACCAGATACCATTAGGGCAAAGTACAATACCTGAAACCATTTAGGGCATATTGCGATAACAGATACCAATTAGGGCATAATACAATACTTGAAACCATTTAGGGCATGTTGCGATACCAGAGGATGTTACATACCCATCCCCTTGTGAATCATCGTCTCTGATGATTATAATGATCATGACAACTTACTTGTTCCAAAGTTAAAAGTCAACACAACAAAATTGATATATATAAATCCAGAATTCATCACATAAAATTTACATTGTTTTTCTCTTAAACCAACTGATTATAAGCATTAAACAAAAATGGGAACTGCTGATGTATCTCATCATAATTCTCCCAGGTAGCATTGTCCTCAGCGTATTGGTCCCACTGGACCTTACACTGCCTAACCTCTTTGTTTTGCAAGCGAAACTTATGTACCTCGAGCACTCTGATGGGCTCGACCATAACCACCCCGGGATCTCGTACCTGCAGAGAGTTCCAATCTATCATATGAGAAAAATCTACTATATATTTTTTAAGGTAAGATACCTGAAAGACATTATGCATAAGTGAGAGGGCTGGCGGTAGAGCAATCCTGTAAGCAACTAGGTTGATTACTTCCAAAACTTCGAAAGGGCCTACGAATCTGGGGGCTAGTTTGGATGCCTTGCCAAAAGTGATGGCACTCTTATGAGGTTTGACTCAAAGAAGCACTTTCTCCCCAACCTCAAAATGTCTGGGTGTACGCTTTGCGTCTGCATAGCTCTTTTGCTGATCATTAGATTCTGCTAACCTTTGTCGGATCAGTCTAACTTGACTTTCCATCTCTGATAGCATTTCCGGACCGAGGACTATCCTATCTTCCAGCTTATCCCAGCTGATAGGTGTTCTGCACCTCCTTCCGTATAATGCTTCAAATGGAGCCATCTTAATGGATGAGTGATAAGTGTTGTTGTAGGCAAATTCTACCAAGGGTAGGTAATCTTCCCATTTGTACTGCTGATCCATACAGTACATCCGAAGGAGATCTTCCAAAACCTGGTTCACTCGCTCTGTTTGCCCATCCGTTTCTGGATGATAAGATGAGCTTATATTTAACTGAGTACCCAAAGCTGTGAAAAGTGTTTGCCAAAATCTAGAAGTCATTCTGGCATCCCTGTCAGATATAATTTTCTCGGGTACACCATGGAGTCTAAAAATTTCTTAGACAAATTTCCGAGCTATAACTGGAGCCCCATCAGTTAAGTTTCCAGGAATAAAATGAGCCACCTTTGTCAGTTTGTCCACCACCACCAAAATGATGTGCTTGTTTCGGGACATAGGTAGACCTTGAATAAAATCCATGCTGATTACTTGCCATTTCCATTCTAACACAGCGTGAGGATAAAGTAATCCTGCCGGATATTGATGTTCTGCCTTCACTCTTTGGCATTCTAAGCAACTGGCGACAAACTTAGCAGCATCTTTTTTCATTCCCTTCCAAAAGTACAAAGGCCTGACATTAGCCATGAGCTTGGTAACTCCGGGGTGTCCGGAATAAGGTGTGGAATGAACTTCTCTCCAGACTAAATTTCTCATCTCGGAACAATTTGGTATATACATATGACCTTCAAACCTTAGTGTACCATCTGCTTCGAATCTAAAGCCATCATATCTATGATCCTTAGGGTCATTATGAAGAGCTTCCTTAACTTGCTTATAGAATTGGTCCTCAAGAGACCGTTGAACCACTTGTTGCTTAAAGTTATTCTGAATGGTTGCCATCACGGAGATGTGCCGTCTACGGCTTAAAACGTCCGCTACCCGATTTTCCTTCCCTTTAATGTAGTTGATTTCAAATTCATATTCTGCAATCAACTCCATCCACCTCCTCTGGCGCGCATTTAAGTTGGGTTGAGTGAAAATATATTTTGAGCCTTGATGGTCGGATTTGAGTTCAAAGGGTTTTCCCAATAAATAATGTCGCCACTTCTGCAGCGCATGAATTATTGCTGCCAGTTCCAGATCATGCGGGGCATAGTTAACTTCATAGCTCTTGAGTTTCCTGGACTCATAGGTGATTACCCTACCTTCCTGCATAAGTACTCCACCTAACCCTTCACCTGAGGCGTCAGTGACGACTAGAAAGTGTCCCTCTGGATCTGGTACTTTTAAGATTGGAGCAGTTAATTTTTCTTTGAGCGCTTCAAAAGCTTGCTGACACGTCTCGGTCCATTCGAACCGTTTTCCTTTTAGTTGAAGCGAGGTAATTGGGTTGGCGACATGGGAAAAATTTGAAACAAATTTCCGGTAGTAGCCTTCTAATCCCATGAAGCTCCTAACCTCTTGAACATTTTTGGGTATTGGCCATTTTGATATTGCTTTTATCTTGGCTGGATCCACCGCTATTCCTTTCTTAGAAATAGTGTCCCAAGTATTGCACCTCCTTCTGGAAAAAGGCACACTTGGATAATTTCCCATACAACTTGTGTTCCTGGAGTCGCTGTAAACCCAGGTGAAGGTGTCTAAGATGTTCTTCATTTTTGGAATAAATGAGAATGTTATCCAAAAACACTAGCACAAACTTGTCCAAGCAATCGTGGAAGATACTGTTCATAAGGTTCATAAAAGCGGCTGGGGCGTTGGTTAAACCGAAGGGTAAGACCGTGAACTCGTAATGCCCATATCGAGTTCGAAAGGTGGTCTTATGCTCGTCTTCCTCTTATAGTCTCAATTGAGATATCCTGATCTCAAATCAATTTTGGAAAAGATTGAAGCACCTCGCATCTGGTCAAATAGATCATCAATCCGAGGCAGGGGATATTTATTCCGGATTGTAACCTTATTTAACATACGATAATCTATGCATAACTGAAGGGTTCCATCCTTTTTCTTAACAAAAATCACCGATGCTCCCCATGGTGACACGCTTGGTTTAATTAACCCTTTATCAAGTAGTTCTTGAAGCTGGGCCTTAAGTTCCATTAGCTCTACTGTTGTCATCCTGTAGGGTATTTTCGAAATGGGTTCTGCCCCAGGTACAAGATCAATTGAAAAATCAAACACCCTCTTAGGGGGTAGTCCAGGTAGCTCTTCTGGGAAAACATCACGAAAGTCACATAAATAAGGATGATTTTCTTCAAATTCATCCTTCAATCCAGTGCTCTTTTCCAATTTCAGTTGAGCATGGTCCTTAACACTATACAGGAGTAGGTCCTCCACGTGCCTGATTTCTCGTAGTTCGTCAATTTCCTCCATCTTGACTACGAAGAGTTGACACCCTTTCTTCTCACTTCGTCTAAGTTGTGATGCAGTCAATTGTCTTGTTTGTCAGGTTTTCTTTTAAATACATGGTTAGTCTGCCCCCATTTCCCTTTGTTACGACTCTTATCCCTAATGGAGTCATCCTTCTTCAGCTTTAATTCCTGCCGGACTGCCTTGGCATATGCTTCTGATGTAGTGGTCGGGGCTAACACGTCCACGGGACCTTTGATCCGGTTATTTAACCCCATTATGTACTTTCTTAGTTTGAAGGTCTCGTCTGATTGCAATTGCGGCACATACTTCAACAGCCTATTAAATTTCTCGGTATACTCGAGGACTATAAGGTCACCTTGCTTGAGGTCCTGAAAATCTGATAGTTTCTGTTCATAGAACAATTGTGGCAACCATCTTTGACGGAAAAGTTCCACGAACCTAATCCAAGTGACTGAGAATGGGTGGAGTTTAAGTTCCGCCTTCTTACTCTCCCACCAGTTGGCAGCCTCTCCCGTTAGCTGATATGAACGCCAAACAGTATTCTGAGTTTCCGTGTATTCCCGAAGATTGAAATATTTCTCCATACCAGTCAACCATGCTTTGGCAGCATCAGCAGGAATAGTTCCATCATACTGTGGAGGTTTAACCTTCTTCATATCTTCTGATATGATTCCTTTTGCAGGGTTCTGGTCTGGTGTATGACTCGACTCTCTATGATCAGTCTGAGACTCCTCATTCTGACTGTCCTTCTCCCTAAACTGGGTTTCTCCCTTGGTTCCGGTGTCATCCAAGTTCCTTATCTTCTCCTCTAAGTTTGCTAACCGACTCTGATTCTCTTGCATCATTAGAAGTATTTGATCTAGTTTTTTTGTGGGAGTTGGGCCAGGTGGCCCGTCCTCACTTCGGGTATTTTCCATAAGGTGGTAACTGTTGCAAGAAAATGTGCGTTGCATTTAGAATCCTGATTACATTAATCTTAAAGAGCTTGCTAAAAGAATTCATGCAGAAAAGAACATTAACATGAAAAGACATGAACTATATTAAAGTCACTCGGAGCATAACCAACACATAATTAAATAAAAGGTTTCCATCATTTCAATTGTTCTAATACAAAATTTCCCGAAGGATAAATCTCTTCAAAATTTGTGTTTTCCAGATACAATGCTCTATACTATGGTTCCACTGTTCACTTGTGTTCAGCTATCAAGGTCGCCATAACCTCTGCTCTAATCTCGGGGGTCCATTCCCGTCTTTGATGTTTAATTCGATCCAGGGCAGCTGCTAAGGTCTCATGATCATGGGGTAAATTGACTTTAGAGTAATCGTATTTCTTGTATAAAGCATTAGCCAGTTTAATCTGAAGTGGGTTCCAGACTCTCTTCCTTTGGTTTGAATTAGTATGGCCATCCTATCAATAAATACAGGTTTCCTATCAATTTCCTAACGGGTTACTAACTGCCCCAGGTCCAGAGTTGAACCTGGATGTTCTGATACCATATGTAACAGACTAAATAAAATAAATGAACATGAACAAGAAATTAAGTTATGTACAGAAGACAACAATTATTTTTTTTGAGAATCAAGAAAGCATCATAGAGACAAAATTTATCTTTCAAGCAAGAAAACTATTTACATAAATTATCAACTTGCAACAATTAAGAATTAAGTAATGTCCAGATTTCCATTCTATTAATAAGCAAGATCGTTTCAACACAAGCATAATCAAGGCATAGGAATACATACATACATCTCGTTGTTGAGGTAGATGCTAAAATAAGAAGTTGGAATAAGATGCTGAAGCCCAAGGAAGGAAAAGGTATCATCAGGGCGTTTATCCTCCCAACCATGGATCGACTGATCCTGCCCTGCACATTTCCATTGAAATGGCCCGGCCCTCCGCAGGTAGGAGCATGGTCATGGTAAATCTCAGAACTGGTGTAAGGTTCCTACAGACGAAATCGGTCAACCCTATAGCTTTTGCTAACATAGTGGACTCCTAATTTGTTTGTATCTGGTACCTTAATCTGACTAGTACTAACATCAATGGTAGTACTCCTTGGCCAAGGATTTATCCTACATGGTTATCATGTAGCTAGTCTCACACCCTATCCTTTTGCTGGTAATATACTTTCTTTGCAATTCTCTTTCTGCACTCTCTCCCAAGTTCTAGGTTAAGTTGACTAACAGTTACAACATTCGAGGTGACTAACTAAGCAGTTAAAGACCCCTCTAAACAAGAAGGAACAAACAAGGAATGTTGCTTTGCGGTAAGACACTGGTGTAATTCAGAACTCAACTTAGATGGTTGAAAGACTGTTCCCTACTAATTCTGAAGCTAGATAACATTACAGTACTAGAAGACATCTTCCAGCCACAAGGTCTACAGAATCAAGGAAGAACATTCTTTATTCCTGTTCTGTCGGCTATTCCACTCCAGAATTAAGAAGGAAAGAGTACATCTGATGCGTCTGCATTGAGCAGTTCTCACACAACAAGAAAAAGAAGGAATGGAATAAGGACCCCTCTTATAACAAAAGAAAACACTACGATGCAAACAAAAGGCTAGCAGAAAACTAGAAACCGCACACAAAGAATGAACAATCCTTTTGCTTCATTTAGCATAAGGAATGAACAATCGTTTCACTTACTCAGCATAAGGAATGATAATCGTTTCACCTTACACAGCATAAGGAATGAACAATCATTTCATTTTACTCAGTATAAAGAATGAACTGTCGTTTCACATTACACAGCATAAGAATGACAATCGTTTCATTATACTTAGCACAAAGAATGAACCGTTGTTTCATTTTAACCCGCATAAAGAATGACAAATGTTTCATTTTACTCAGCACAAAGAATGAACTGTCGTTTCATTTTACTCCGCATAAAGAATGACAAACGTTTCATTTTACTCAGCATAAAGATTGAACTGTCGTTTCATTTAAACAGAGCAAGTAAGACGAAGAAGGATAAGGATTATTGAAGAACGGACATGCCTGTTGCAGAGTAGAGCCGTCAGCCGAGCTCCTGTGTTCGTTTCTTCTCACTACTACCCTGTTTTCTCCCCTACATCCTGTTTTTTTTTTCCTCCTTCTCGACTAAATGCCTGTCCTCCCGATTCACTCCCCGGAAAAAGGCTCCTATCCCACTCCACTACGGTGATTCTAGCAACTGCCCCGTGCAAGCTGGAGTGACTCAGCTTGCCACTCCGCCACCTTGCAATACCCTTCCCAGACATACAACAAAAGACGTTCCTTCTATCAAAAGAACGGACTACCTCGGAGGTGATATTCTCCAAAGCGATAACCAGTAAGATGGACTTCCCTGGGACTAAGGTAGAGATAGGGGAATAAGAAAAAGAAGAGAATTAATTGAGATGAAACACCGAATAACCCAAAAAGGTTCCTCCTAAGTCATCACACAACCGAAAGAGTTAGAAATGCTCACACCCAAAAAGACGACACCCGAGCTATAGGGTGATTGAAAACAATGAAAGTCTAACAAAAGGCTAGGAGTTAAAATAATGCCACGATTCTATGTTAATAAGGTGACATGGTTAACTCAAGACGTAAGCCTATGCTACAAACATGACTAGGCCTTGGCCAAAGGAATAGATCACTTGCTCACATTAATAGAAGGTTACCAATGTTAGTTCTTTGTTTACCATGAACATGCCCCTTCCTCTTTCCTGATGATACCTCTTCCCCTTCGGGGCTAGTTGGTCTTGCATCCACTTGAAATAACTATTCGTAGTTAATTCCTTGTCATGATAAATACTGATAATCAATAATACAAAGCGTAACGTACTAGAAGATAATTAGATCCAGTGTCCCAATTTGATTGCTAGTACCATCTAGTAATTCTCGTATTAACTAATTCATCTATTAGTAACAAAACCTTACACATTTGGTCAACATAAACAACTTGTTAATTTAAGCACTAAAACATTAAGTACACTCAATACCAGATCCCATTAGGGCATAGTACAATACTTGAAACCATTTAGGGCATATTGCGATACCAGATACCAATTAAGGCATAATACAATACCTGAAACCATTTAGGGCATAATACAATACATGAAACCATTTAGGGCATATTGCGATACCAGAGGATGTTATAGCTACTCCCACTGCATGGGTAATGTCGGGACAAGTGCATACCATGGCGTACATGAGACTCCCAACAGCTGATGAATATGAAATACCTTTCATGTCTTCTTGGTATTCTTGAGTCTGGGGAAACATTTTGGAGGATAAACCAAAATGATCAGCAAGTGGTGTGCTTAGAGCCTTAGCACCCTTCATGTTAAACCTGTCCAAAACCTTGTCAATGCAGTTCCTTTGTGAAAATCTAATCTCTCTTTTGTCTATCCTGGACTATGGTCATACCAAGAACACTCTTCGCTGCCCCTAAATCCTTCATTGCAAACTTGTGAGTTAATTGTTGCTTCAAATTACTAACAACACTCATGCTAGTGCAGGTCACTAGCATATCATCAACATATAGCAACAATGAAACAAACTCACCATTTGCCAATACCATGTAGTAGACACACAGATCAGATTCACATTTGGTGAAGTGTTGCTTAGCCATAAGGGAATCAAATTTTAGATACCATTGCCACGGAGCTTGTTTGAGGCCATACAAGCTTCACCTCAATCTGCAATACAAATTCTCTTGCCCTTTTTACTCAAAACCTTCAAGTTGCTGCATAAATAATTCCTTTTCATGTCAATATAGAAAAATGCAGTCTTAACATCAAGTTGCTCTAACTCAAGGTCATATGGTGCCTCCAATCCCAAGACTGCTCATTAAAGTTTATCCCCCTTTTTTGGCCATACCCCTTCACCACCAATCTGGCTTGATATTGTTTCTTACTTTCCTCTACTTCTTTCAATTTGTACACCCATCGATTCTTCAATGCTATTTGATTGGGTGGAAACTTCTCCAAATCCATTGTATGATTGGCCATCAAGGAATCCATTTCCTCTTGTATTGCATCCATCCATTTTGCACAATGTGTCTTTGTAGGCACCTTTGAAGGTAGCTAAGTCTGCTTGGCTAGAAATGAGCATATGGTGGATGTAATTGGCAAGTTTGGCTGGAGTTGATGCTCCTTGGTGGGCCTCCATAATTGAGAAGCTATCTCTTGTGATTGGCTCTCTATATTTTTTTGTACTGGCTCCAAAATTGTCTCGCGTACCAACATTATTATCTTCAGCAGTATTGCTCCTCTGCATATTATCGGAATCGCCAACATTATTATTGCTCTGTATATTACCAAGAAATATTTCTAGATGCTGATTGAGTAATTGCCTTACTCCCTACATATTAGTAGTACCATCCCTTCAATGATTTGGGGAGTGTGACAAAGAGGAGGGCGGCTGCAAGTTTGAATTCCCTGGCATTGAATTTGGTAGCCACTTAGACCAAGGAAAGGTCCAAGTATGTTGAGGCGAATTTTCTGACATCAAGTGCTGAGTGGAGGTCAACAACTTAGAATTGGGAGACCCATGTAGAGAGGGCTGTGATAAAGAGGGAATTTGGGAGGGTTGTTTGGGAGCAATCCCACTTGGAACACATGTCAAAATTGGCTCAGTCAAAGCAGAGCAAGTGGGATAATCTTCAACCCTAGTAGGCCGCAACACAGTGGAGTTAAGTGGAGGCTGCAAGGGGGCATTCAAGCTAGCAATTCGTCCCAACCTTGGTGAGTAGGGAAGCAATGGAGCTTGTAAAGAAGTAGATTGTGTGGGAGAGTGTAGGGAGGGCATTGTAATTGGCGGGGGCCTCTCACTTGAGTGTTGCAAGGGATGAATTCTCCTACAACTCTTGTCATGCTGTGTAGGGAAATAACCTACATGGGATGCAAGGCTCCCGCTTGAGTTGCAACTTGTAACAACAATGCCTTGTGTAGATGGCTGCAAATTACCTCCAAGTTTCAGTGCCTATGTAGATATATCATTGCCATTAGTGATGTCTGATAATGGCACATATTCTTTTGCTTATGTTCATTCATCTTGCAAGCCTAGCATGACGTTTTCATTAAATATCACATCCCGGATGTGGATTAACTGTCTGGCAATCGGATCCCACAGTCTAAAGTCATATTGCTCCTCTCCATAGCTAACAAAAATACATTTTTTTTAATTTGGCATCCAGCTTTGTTCTCTTTTCCTTAAGGATGTAAGCAAATACTTCGTAGCCAAAGACTTGTAGATGATTGTTGCAAATCCTTCTTCCTAACCATTTCTACTCTAGAATGTTGAAATCCAATCGAGATGAAGGGCCTCGATTAATCAAGTACACCACTGTTTTAACTGCCTCTACCCATAATTTTTACCCAAACCTGCATTAGAGAGCATACCTTCAAGCTCTCTCCAAGATTGTTTGATTCAACCTCTCAGTTGCACCATTTTCTTGAGGGGTGAGTGGAACATTTTTAATACATTGGATGCTATTATCTACACAATTGTGTTGTGAGGTTTTCACACCATCGCCCCATTGCAAATGGGGACCCCCTCTTCTGCAAGCAGTAGGAGTAGTGGTCTTAGGTAGTCTTTGTTGGCGACAGTTTTCAAGCCCCTTGGTCCGGCGAGTGAAGTTTGAGAGTTGGTTTTGCGCAATTTTGGCCTGCTAAGAAGTCACATCTGTCTGGAGCATGGGCAAGAGTTGTGCTAAATCTTTCAGGAATATGGGATAAAACCAAAGGATTCGTGATGAAACAAGTGTAAACCCTCTGAGAATCCTTGTTCCAGCTTCAATTTGATCTTAGAAAGTCGAAATAGATTGTGGGAGGTAGCTCTGCTGAATGCGTGCTGAATCCTAAAATTTGGTTAAGTCCTGAAATATTCTAAAACCCCCAAAATCTAGAATCTGCACCTTAACTCCTATGACGCTGAAACCTATCTCAAACATCCTGGAAGGTATTTATACAAATATAACTTAAAGTATAAGAAATTAAATTAAATGGCTAAGTACAAAGTGCAAATCACTGTGTCCAAGGTGCCTCTGATTTCCGCCAGCATGTCCAAGGACCCTCCAATTTCCGCCAAGCCCTTTGTGGGGTATGAGCATGGTTCTTTGCTTGAGGTTGAATGGGGAGTTAAAGATTTGAAGAAGGA
>MU224358.1:497272-529013 GCA_018584345.1 Thuja plicata | reverse complement strand
TGTTAGTGTGAAAATTCTAAGAATTTCCCTTGAATCATTGCATCTATGGAGGTAGCGCCGCTGGCAAGCTTTCATTAGGTTTGATCCCCGTCCATTTGCTAGTCTTTCCATTCCATAGGAGTAGTAGCAAAGCAGTGAGTAGCTTAGTAGTGAGAGTTTCGATGAGTGAAGTTGGAAGTGATATAAATTAAGGAGATAGATCTATTGAGTATACATTGAAAAGCTAAGTCTCATCATTATCATAGCAAGAATCCGATGTCCTTGAATGAACAACGTAAGCCCGCCGACGTGATTAACCAGCAAATCACATCAATATAACTGAGTTAGGATCCACAGGTGTAAGGAACCTTGGAGTTTTTCTCATGTTCTTCGTGAGTAATTACTTTTCAAGAGAGGGTTGAGTGTTTGATATCCTGTATCAAGTGTCCAATTCCTATATGTTATGTAGTGGTACAAAACTCACATCAACAAATTGTCATTAAACTACAGAGTAGAATTGTCCACGATTATCTTCTTTTATACATTTTATTTTATTTCTGGTCCGATTCTCAACGATTGCTTTGAAAACTTTAAATTTGCAAAATACTTCTGATTTTCTATTCAACATATAAACCCAAACTTTGCAAGTGCAATCATCAAGAAAAGTGACAAAATAATTTGCTCCTTTGATTGAGGTTACCTCTGTAGGACCAAACACGTTTGAGTGCACGAGCTCCAAAGGCTTTGTCTTCTTGTCATACTTGGTCATCAAAAATCTAATGCACCTTTGTTTGCAATAGATATAATGCTCACGCAAATTAAGTCAACTAATTTCAAACCTAGAAGTTGATCCCTTTTAAGCAAAGTTTCAAGTCTTGTTTTGCTCATATGTTCGAGCCTCTTGTGCCAAAGCTCCATCCCGTTGTTCACAACTGTCATCGTAGCTCCCACTTTAACGTGGTTCTCTAGCAAAGTGCCCAATTTGCTGCCTCTTGCAATCACTAAGGCTCCTTTGTTCACCTTCCAAGTATTTGAAGAAAAGGTGATGCTACATCCTTGAGCGTCAAGTTATTTTGCATCGGATCCCTTTTGAGTTTAGGAAAATGTCTCACATCACAAAACAACCACTTTTTTCCATTCTTTAATCTGAACATCACATCATCTTTGCCAATGATATCACATGGTTCATTGCTACCAAGGTAGACTCTATAAAGATTACCTTCTTGATAGTTTTTGAAAGCTTCCCGGCATGGGGTGTTATGAAAAGAAGCACTAGAGTCCAACACCCATGAATTAGCTGTAGTTTCGCTTGTTGACAAGACTAAAGCACCTTCATCTTGTTCATGTGGTGTTAACTTCGCTGTCCTTCGACTGATTTTGCACTTTCTTGTATGAACAGTGATTCTTTTTGGTGTGTCCTTTGCTACAAAACCAGCAATCTCCATTTCTTCCTCCAGACTTAAATAAATGTCTTAGCAAATTTTGATCTCCTCCTATTATTATTTTTGCCTCTTTCTTGAGGTCTCCCTCTATTGCCAAAAATCAAAGAATCACTCGAGCTTCCTTGATTTTTCCCTATGTTACCCGGGGATGCGTTTCCAGCAAAAATTGAGCCGTCCCCGTTTCCGAAACGTCCCGAAAACTCGGAAACTTCCGGAAACCTTCCCCTTGGCTGTCCCATAAAATTAATGTTTCAGTTTTGAAAATTTGTTTGATTCGCACTCATGTGAACTCTAAAGTTAAATTATTTAACACAAACATTATATGTTAAGGTTCTATAATTTATATAAGCATGTGTTATCCATGTTTTTACTGGATATTTAAAATTTCCCTATATATTTAAAATTTTCCCTATTTTTTATATAGTTGTTCCCACTGCCGTCCCCTGCTCGGAGAAAAAAAAATCCGTCCCGGAAACCTGTTTCCCCGTCTCCATGTCCCCCCGTCCCGGAAACCTGGGGTAACATAGATTTTTCCTCATGTCTTCACTAAGGAGAGTGCCAAAACATCATCGATTTCATTATGTTTTTACTAAACACCAAATTGTTGATTGCCATCACTACTTCCAAATCCAGTAGAGAGCACAACAATAAGATGTCTTTGATTTTGCAATCCACATTTATGTTCACGGAAATCACTTGGCTGATTAATGTATTGAATTTGTTGAGCCGACTGGACATGTTACCTCCTTAGTTCATCTTCGAATTATCTTCATGAGGAAAACCTTGTTTGAAGTGGAAACTATTTCATACATATCAGACAATTTTTCCCATAATCCTTTTGCAGTCTTTTCCGTTGCAACATTAAATAAAACATTACTGGATAAAGAGAGGATGATGATTGTTATTGCTTTCTTATCAAATTTCTCCCACTCGTCATCAACTATCAAAGCTGCCTTCTTTTCTTTGCCTTACAACACAATTGAGAGGTCTCTTTGAATCAGCAATTATTCCATTTACATCTTCCACATTCCAAAATTTTGCCCTAAGATTTTTTCAATTCTCCATTTATCCGCTTCTTCTGTTTTTCTAGAAATTCTTCACAAATTTTGACTTAGCTTCTTCACCAAGCTCTGATACCGATTGTTGAATACGAAGTGCAGATAACCAATCAACAAACTCATAATTAAAGAAGTCAACACAAAAAAAAAGAGAATATAGAACATCGAACTTATGTGATTCACCAAATTGGCTACATCCACAGGGAGCCGGGGTAATATCTATCATTAATATCTCTTTTATGGCTACACTTACAGAAGCAGACATACTTTTGCTGTGCAATGATATAATTACATTATCCACATTGTTTTATAGAAGTCTTCCAAAAAGAGGAATGCCAACAGGCAGATAATGGAGATTCCAATAGGCTTCATGTTGGACTTCACTATCAAACATATTGTTGTTAGTTAGTTAGAACTAAGTGAGGATTCGAAGGGGCGAGGAATTGGAACTACAATTCATACTTGTAGAAGAATGCCAAAGTCCCATCATGAAGTGGGCATGTAATTTGGTGGTAGTACAGCTTATTGGCAGGGAATAGGTCCGATAGAAAGTTTTAATCAAAATTCATAGGATCCAGACATAACAGACTGAGTCATTATGTCTGTAATTGTGTTTGCTGCTGCATTCTGCTTGCGGAGAGCAATTTGGGTTAGTTGGACTTTATAACTAAGCTTTTTAAAGAATATTGACCAAAGACATTTTCCTGCAACCAACAGGTGAGCATTCACCAATACTATGGATCTTCATTTTAATACTACAATTTTTTTCTTTATCTCCGGTTTCTAGGGAGTAGTCATCTTACTCTGGAATATTCAGTATCAACGCTTGCCGTATTTTTTCTGTTTTGAGAATTAGGGTTTAGTTTGTCACTTGCTAACCCTTATCAATGATGACCCAACCATCTGGGACATTGCTGGTCTGCAATATTCTTCACACACAACAATGTCTGGTTCGCATGCCTTAACTTCTACATTTCAACATAAAGGATTACTAGTTCTTTGCCCAGCTTGAATACTTTTAAGATGGGCATTTTCTAATTCTCAATGGAATCCAGATTTTTGACCAGGCTATTGCATTATAAGTTGCTGATGATTAGGAATTCTCAACCAGTGGCTAAAAATAATTCCAACTAATACATAAGGGATTTATGTACTCATTGAGGCAAGAAACCCAAGCATAGTTCCTAATGCCAGGAATGAAGGTTCAATATTTATGGCATTTGCAATCTGTGCCCATTTCTTCACTAAAAGCTTCACATTCTGCCGATGCTTTTCTAGCATAATTTTAGTGGACAACGTTGAGACCAACACAATGGTTGGACTTTGAGTGGGTGATTGTTGGATAGTGAAGTCCAACTGGTTGGACTGTGTTGTTCAGCCAGAGACCAACACAAACAACAATGCCAAACACAAAGCAACATAACTTCACTTGTAGAGAAAACCAACATAAGATATCTAAACTGGAACACTACAAAAATGTTAAGAACATGTCCACCGAACCACACATTGAGGAACATCAATGAAAATCAATGTGGAGCATTCTCCAAGCCAGTCCTAACCATTCCCGATAACTAGCCTCACTATCAACAAACAACAAAACACAACTTCAACCTCTGAACTTTTGTGGACTTGAAAATAAGACGGTGCAACACTCACAGACCATACATGATAATTCCAAAATCAAAAGCCACCAACTTCTTATGTGGAATGTTCTCCCATAAGGACTTCAAATACTCTTTCCTACATATACCAGCTTCCCATACTTGTCACCTTTCAGATATACCACATACTAACTTATCATCACCACTAGACATTATGATGAAAACAACATCTGAAAATCCAATACTGAGCCTCTAATTCAAATACTCTTTCCTGCATATTTCAGCTTCCTATACACCGGACAACACACTTTGTTCACACAGTAAATTAACAATACTCCATTAGGTTTACAATCATGACAACACCGAATACTTCTCTCCCACATGCACATATGACACTTTTCTTCATCCGATTGACATCCATGCACACAACATGTTGAAATCAATGACAACATTGAATACACATTGCTAGCAAAAAGATGTGTAACTGATAGATTCAGGTGGGAACATTCCACATGACCTAACATTGAGGTTGGTTCACAAAGTATGAAGACTACGATGGTGGGAATTTGTATCTTTCTTTGACTCTCATTTGAAGATTGTTGGTCATGGAAGAGTCAAGATCATATTTTTTGATGGTAGGGTGAAGGGAATCAATGACATCCTACATATCCTGGGTTTGGCATAGAAACTAATTTTCTAAGTAAATTGAGTGATGTGGGTGTGTAGGTTGTTTTCTTACAAGGTGGATGCAAAATGACCAAAGGAGCTATGGTTCTTGTTAACGGTGTTCATATTGGCACATTGTATAGGTTAGATCTACACATTGACAATAGAATAATACTTCTATGGAGCCAAAGAAGAGGTCTCTGGATTCTCTGGTAGAGTGAAGGGAATCAATGACATCCTACATATCCTGGGTTTGGCATAGAACCTAATTTTCTAAGTAAATTGAGTGATGTGGGTGTGTAGGTTTTTTTCTTACAAGGTGGATGCAAAATGACCAGAGGAGCTATGGTTCTTGCTAACGGTGTTCATATTGGCACCTTGTATAGGTTAGATCTACACATTGTACAATAGAATAATACTTCTATGGAGCCAAAGAAGAGGTCTCTGGATTCTTCATCCTCACCATTAGATCAAGCTATGAAGAGGTCTATTGCTTCTACACCTAATGGTCATGCTTTTTGGGTACCCAAGGTTGCCAATACTTTGGTGATGAAACTTCCAATGGAGTAGAAAATACCGTGGCACCAAAGACTTGGTCACACTGGTGAGAAAGGTCTCAAAACCCTAAAAAATAAATGCCATGTTGAGGGGCTTGATGATTGTAATCTTGAGTTTGAAATTTGCAAATATTACACATATGGTGCATAAAACCTTACTCCGTTTATGACTTCTCAAAAGTCTTTCGGGTTTCTGATCTGGTACATTTTATTGTTTTCGGTCTAGTAAATCTTCATTCGATTTCTCGATATGTATACTTTGTTTCATTCATTGATGGTTACAATAGGACATTAATTTATTTTTCTCAAAAGAAAATATGAAGTATTTAGTCAATTTATGGATTTTAAGGCTCTTGTTGAGAATCAAAACAGTAGAAAGATTAAGTTTTTGAGAATTGACAATGGTGGTGAGTTTTGTTCAATAGATTTTGACAGGTACTATAAGGACCATGAGTTTGAGAGGCATAAGACAACTTCATACACTCCTCAACAGAATGGAGTTGTAGAGAGGATGAATAGGACATTGATGGTGAGGAATAGGAGTATGCTTAGGGGTGTTGGCATCAAACAAAAGTTTTGGGCCAAAGTTGTAGCCATTTCTTGCTGTTTGGTAACATATCTCCTATATCAACACTTTTTGATAGGACACATATGGAGGCATGGTCAGGAAATTTGCCTTCAATGTAACATCTCAGAGTTTATGGTTGTGAAGAATGTTCTCATGTTCTAAGTGAAAAAACTCCAAGTTAGAGAACAAGGTAGTGAAGTGTATCTTTATTGGCTTTGGTGTCAGTGTAAAAAGGTACAAACTTTGGGATCCACTGACAAAGAAGATTCTCTATAGTAAAAGTGTTATTATTAGAGAGATGAAACCTTCCACTATTGAGTTGTAGCCTGAGAAATAGTAGAAATAGAATAAGGAGGTAGTTTAGGTTCCTTCTACCCTTGAGAGAAAGGAACTAAGAGCTCCTAATGGACTTAATGATGAGGAGATCTCTAGCAACTCTAAAAGTTTAGAAGAAGTTTAAAGAACTTGAATCTTAGTCTTTGAGGAGGTCTACAAGAATCATACAGAAACTAGATAAGTTTAGTTATTCAATGTTAGATCATAGCTGTATTTTTCCTTTGATTACTAACACTGATGAGCCTAAGACTACTAGAGAAGCTATGGGTATGAACGAAGCATATTTCTAGATGAAAATGATTAATGGAGATATGGCATCTTTGAAGAAGAATAATACATGAGATCTGGTATGTTTTCCTGAAGGATATAAACTCATGGATGCAAATGGGTGTTCAAGAAAAAGCTAGGTCTAGATGGCAGTGTTGAGAAGCATAAAGCATGGTTAGTCTAACTGATTTTTCTAACATCTTCTGTTTCTGTAAGTAGTAAATATTTTGGGACAATCTAACTGATTTTGGGAATGCAGATTGTTGCTGTTTCTGTAGGTCTTGTTAGCATTGCTGTTGGTATTGGTATTCCAGTGTTCTACGAAATTCAAATCAATAATGCGGTATGTGCACTTTATTCTCAGTTTTGCAACTTTTTTTCTAGTGCTTAAGGAATTCACACTTAGAATCTGTCATCCATAAATTAGTCTTAATTTATGATCAGGCAAATCGAGAGAATGACCAGCCATGTTTCCCATGCAAAGGAACTGGTGCTCGTAAGCTTCAATGCCTTTATCTCATATGTTTGATGTTTGCCATTTTTGAATTCAGTCAGTATGGGAGAAGAGTATCATGCATTTGGATTTATCTTGTTTGCTACAATTTCCTTTCTCGCTTTCAGTCAGTGGTGTGTAACAAACTGCAGAAACATGTCGCATTTGCTTGGGAGCGGGTAACATTACTGTTGACTTTGGAGGAGATCAGACTGAGGTATCCCAATGTGTAAACTGTGAAGGAAAAGGTTCTTTGACCTGCACTACATGTCAAGGTACAGGAATCCAGCCTCGGTACTTAGACAGAAGGTATGCGCTTCTATTAATGACTAATGATCTTTAGGTGTGTTTTTCAGGTTTACAATAATAACCTTCTGAATTTGCACTTTCTGTAGACTATCTTTAACTCTCTAGTTTGTAATATAAATAATTTTTTGGAAGCTAAATTCATTCACATAAAATGATGTTCTGTGTAGTTGCAATTCTGAAAGGAATTGTTTTGTTTGTGCAGAGAGTTTAAAGATGATGACTGATTGATCTACCTCAAACATTCTGGTATGTTTCAAGCCATGGATTTTTCCTTCTAAAATCTGCTATTCATGTTATAGAAAATCTTTTGTTCATGTTTATATGTGTGTGTGTGTATAATGTATGCATGCATGCATATACGTATATGTACACACACTCACACATAGGCTTATGTATACATGTCTGTATGTATGTACATGTAGGCATGTATATATACACATGTATATGTGTGTGTAACAATTAATCGTTATATTAGGACATTGAGCAAGTGGTGGCATTTTAAGTTTTATATTTTCTTGGGACCCTGTCAGTAAGTTGAAAAATATTGGGTTGATGTGGTGTGATCAACAGATTTCAGATCAAAGTCTGCTGAAGTCGTTTTCATTAACAACAAAAAAGAGATGGCCAGTATGCTGTAACTGCTCATCCAATGTTTTGAAGCTTTATGTGCCTATTTTTTCAAGATGTTATTTTTTATAAATATTTCCACTGTGCTGTGTTCATTGTTTGTACAACGTGGGTGGCACACTCCTGACAAGGAAAATATGTACTTAGTCTAGCAAGGGCTATTTATATTTGTTCTAGAAAATTATGCAATGTTGCATTTTTCTAGTTCTCTGTACAAAATAAGTGCATCAAAATGATTGCAATGCCAGATTACCAGGACTTTTGGCCTACTTTATTATCATTTTTCCTTCTATGGAGACTCAGACCATTAACACAATAAACTGAGGCGTTGCAATTAAAACATAAAAAATGGATATGTCTGTTGCTACTCTTTGCTTAGCTATCATAACCAGATTATGACAAAACTCTTTGTGAGCTATCGAGAGTCACCAAAGTTTAAACTGCTGCATATCCTAAAATGGATGATACAGAGCATATTATAGACCCATGCTAGCTGTAGATCATGTACTTGATGTATCATTTGGAGATTCAACAGGGAAGGTGAGCTTCACAGTGACCTCATCACCATCATGGGGTTTAGACATCATGTCATCATTGCAGCTGAGTATAACTGCTGACATTTTTAAGATACTTATGATTTTCTAGTGAATTTAATCAAACTTACTATTGATTTCAGCTCTATTTTTCATA
This sequence comes from Thuja plicata, assembly GCA_018584345.1. Lineage (NCBI taxonomy): Eukaryota > Viridiplantae > Streptophyta > Pinopsida > Cupressales > Cupressaceae > Thuja > Thuja plicata. The sequence goes on along the minus strand of MU224358.1, from coordinate 520,420 downwards.
CACTATTACTTGCCTTGACAGAAAGTTCTTGATTCCAGTTTTTACCTCGTCAAGTTTCTTGTTTATCTCTTTTATTTTTCCCCAACCTTTTCTAGAATTGTATTTAAGGTATTCTTTTTAATATTTTATTATTGTATCTTGCAAATCGACATTCTACACATCCATGCACTGCTGCCTTGAAAATTTATCTCTGCTTTCATATCCTTTCTCCATAACCCACTATGCTTTGCGTTATAGCAACATTCTTCTCTTTATATTTGGTTTTGCAACATCCTTATTGACTTTGAAATCATTTTGCATTAACATCAACTTAGTGTAAGATCCAACAAGAATATACTTATGACTCAATTGATCAGTCAAGTTCTTTTGCCAAATATGTTTACTGGTTACTGCATCATTGCGCATACTCAGATCAATATCACATGTCTTAGCAACCTAGAGCGACGGAATACTGGCTTGGATGCTTAGTATTATATTAAAAACATGTTGCATTTCTTTAGCCCCTCTAGGAAGCACCTATGCTTGCAAACTAGGTTCATTCAATCTATAGTGTATGTGTTGAAGCTTTTACTTGAGCATTGTGTCAATTTTGTAAATGTATCATTGATCTTTTCTTTGGATCAATGTGTTCTCTATTTATTGATCGACCTGAAAGATTGGTACATGCCACATTAATAACATTTATAGGATCATAACAGAATTTTTCTGTGAAGTCACAAGGAAAAATGTTACAAAGCAAGATGGGTGAGGCTAATTGATAAGCAGTTAAAACCCTAATTGATCTGTTGTCTTGAATCTTGATAGTCCACATTAATGTGGCACAAACTTATTCATTTCATTAAGATCAGCTTCATTCTGGTTTGGTTTTGAGAAGCACATTTTTAGATACTTAACCACTTAATTTCTCACAAAGTTCAATGTTCGTCAACTTAACTTTCATGTATGTCTGGTGAAAATTTGATTTTTTGGCAATTTCCTTTGCCACATATAATCCTTAAGGCCATCCAACCTCATGACTTGCATTGTCAATTAGATGAATTTTCATACAACGACACACTAATCTAACTTTAACAGCCATTATTAGAATCACACTCTGCTTTGTTTGTATAATAGCACACATCAAACTTCGACGGCCATTATTAAAATCAAACTCTAGGTGGTGCGAAAAATAATAACATCAATCAAACTTTGACAGCCATCAATCTCCTCTTATTACAAATAATGAATCCACCCCTTCGTAAATATGAATTATAACCCCCTATAATAAAATGACAGGCTACATCATAAACACAACAAAGAATAGTAATAAACACAAAGTAGATAAATTTTAAAATAATGATTTTATGTGGAGTAGTGCAAATACAAGACACTGTTATCATTCAAATCGAGACCCTCTGAAAATGCTGAGGCAATTAGGAGCCATATACACGTAAATGAAAATTCAACTTATACTAAAGATGTTATTTCTAACAAATATTAAAGAGCATCAATAGACTTAATAATCTGATTTTTATTAAGGCAACTCTTCTAATATTGACTTTCAGACCATTTAATATAAATTAGACAAGTGAAATGCTAAAATTGAGATTGTACAAGAAATATGCAAACGAAAAAGTGAGAGTTAAGGAATTTGTCGGAATTGGCTGCAGAGCTTTGAGGAAGGCTACAGAATATTGAACAAATGGCTGGAGTAGGTCATGAGATGCGTGCGAAGCCTTTGGGAAAATTGGTAAATTGATCTGCTGTACTCGTATTTGTTGCATTAGTGAGTTTCTAGGAATGTTGGTTACTCTTGTAGGCATTAGTGGCCTCCTAGGGGTGCTGGTGACTTGTTTCAAATGGATTCTTCAGGGAACACCTTAGGACTGTTTATGGGTTCTACCTCGGTCAAATCATACGGCTGATTCTACAATTCATGCTGGTGACTTGTTTCAAATGGATTCTTCAGGGAACACCTTAGGACTGTTTATGGGTTCTACCTCGGTCAAATCATACGGCTGTTTCTACAATTCAAGTATGGTAAGATCTGAAGTGTGTGGGTATCGAGGTGAAGATGTTGATAACTGTTTTGTGCAACCATGGTGGAAGTATTATTATACATTTAAAGCATCTATGTAGTAGGTTTGAAGAGTGTGAAAGTATTTTCGCAAGTGATCCTCGACTAAGCATTCAAAATGGGGAAGCACCTTGCTTTAGAATTTCTTTCAATAAAAGATGATTCTTGCCCATCTTGTTCTTTTTAATCGTTATATGCTAGATTGGGGTTATGTTTAGGCAGGAAAGTGGAGTTTAGGTGACAATTTTCAAATTTGAAATGTGGTGGAAACCATTGAGCACGAGGTGCACTAGTGTCTAAGGTGTATATAGGTATAAAAAGGAAAAAATGAGGTTCCAATAGTTGAGGGCACGAAGGGGAGCTAAGAGGTGAATAGGAACCATGAGCCAGAGGATACAAAAAATGACCCAGAAATGACTCTGGTGATCATCTATCATGTTTATAAATAGCGAGTGCAAAAATGGGCATAAAGCAAGAGTGAAAAAGGTGAGGTATGCATTTTTTTGTCTTTACAATTTTGTCCCCACTTTAGCATATGTGCGAGCTACAACTAATACATTGTTGTACTTTGATAAAAGAAATATGGAGAACACTGTTAGATATCATCTACCTACTAAACATTTATCATATCTAGATCTACAAATAATACGATGAAGAAATTACAACACTCTAGAAGAATCACTTGCAATTGAAATTTCATATACTTAACTATGCCATGTTCAAAGTGTTCTAAAGATAAAGATAGAGAGGATCATGGAGTGGGAACTGCTGATGTGTGTTTTATGACCGCATTAACAGTAGAATAAAATATTGAGATATCCCATCCTCTCTTGATCAAAATCATGTGTATGCTAAGATTGCGAAAGATCATACAATTGACTCCAAGGTTCTTTTATGTCATTTTTTGAGTGCGGATAAGCTCATTGGTTGATGTGATATGCTAGTATCATGAGGGGACTTACGTTATATTCATCAAGTTGACTTCGAACAATACCAGCTAAGGGAGCTTTGAAATGATATTGCAATGAAAATACTCTTTTTTTTTGTTTTTGTTTTCATGAATATGCAAAAAGTAAATGAATGTAGTTGAGGAATTATATTCTAATCCTATTCGAAGAATTTGAAAGATGAATACTACTATGATGATATCTACCAATCTTTGCCTTGCCAAATTCCAGAACTACACAAAGTTAGTGCAATCTTCAAAGGTTGTGCAAATAGTTTTCATGTCAATAAACACCATCAAAACGAACAATGTGCATCAAAGATAGAAATAAAACATCGACATAATGGCTCAGATCCAACTTTACACCGCGCTTAGGAATCACCTATGAACAAAAGGTATGAGCGAGATGATTTCACCACAACAACATTATCAATCACATTTATCTAAGTACTTGAAAACACATCTACTCTAAGTGAGGGAACACAAAGAACATGCAAACACCAAAATACATCAAGAAATAAGTAAACTTCAATGACAACTTTATTTATCTTGGTAACTTATAAGCAACAATCTCTAAATTCCCTCCTTTACAAATAAGAAGTGAAACCTTTATATAAGTTTCAAATTACAATGAGTGGCTCAGATCAAATCAAAACCAATGGCCCAAATTTTGCCACCTTAGTGCTAATTAGGGTTAGGGCTAGGAAAGAGAACCTACAATCAGCGAGAGGGTCCACATGGACCAATCAAAAGAAACCCTCTCTTTTAGTGGGGTAATAAATGCTCACTATGTGATCCAATTCAATAGGAGAGGGGTGAAATAAATGCCCACTATGCATTTAATGCTTTGTCTTCTCATAATAACATATACTTGACCTTGTTCCTTAAATGCTTGGAATTTGGACAACACTATCTCCAATTCATCTATGCTGACACTTGGCGTTGCTTCTCGTTTGAATTCCAGAATGGTCACATCTCTTTCACATCTACTAAAATTGCTCTCCCAATCTGGTATTGAGTCTTGTGCGGTGTGCATGATACTTAAGAATATGGAAAATTTCTCAAAGTCATCTCTTGAGAATGAATTTAGTTGGAAGAAATCTTCCAATTTGCTTCTTAGGTTATTTGCAATGATATCATCTTCGGTCATTCTTTGTGTTAGCAAAGCTACAATTGTGCTGAATATTCCCTTCTGAATGTTTCCGACTACCTTTCTTATTCGAGTAGATTCTTCACTAGAATTTTCAAGCATCTCTTTAGTCGTGACTACTGCACTATACTAGCGGACGAAATCATATGCCTCTTCTTCCCCCTATCACTCCACCATCATCCAACGTATGTCTGAGAGTCTCTATCATGGCTTGTAGTTGTGAGATTATCTCATTTTGGTAAATATGCTCATCATCCCATGACTCATATATGCATTGTATCCTGGAAAGAATAACCGATGCTCTTTCATACATCTGTGCTAAGTCTTCAACAAATTTTTCTGCCTCCCTTTGAATGCCTTCTACCCATATCTTCGTACCTTGGGTGACTCTTCTCATCTCCTCAATGCGCTCTACTAACTCTGCTAGAAGAACTGTAAGAGGAGCAAAATCTGGATTCTCTTCCCTGACTGGGTGGGATAAGCTGTTCAAATACGTGCACAAAGCCTTATTCTCATTTTTCACCTTTTGATATTTTTCTTCCAACTTTCTCATCTTCTCCTTCATTGCATGAGTAGAGTCTTCAAATTATTCAATGATCTGCTCCCTAGTGGCATGTCCTAGATCAAATGTTGTCACCTTGTATTCTTATGGGGTGATTTGGTCTTTGGCTTTATCCATTGTGGGTACTATAATTTACAGAGTCCTTGACCCTGATTCTTCCTTGATGATCTTTGACAGTTTCTTTGTCTTCCCTTTTTTGTCTAGCTCGTTGACTCAGTTTAGGACTTCTTGTAACTCCAGTGCAAGATCAACTTCCTCCTGACTTCTATCATCCTTTCTCTTAACCAACTTGGAAGGACAGTGTGTTGATCATAAACTAACAACCATTCATGTTCCTACATCATCCCTTCATTGATTTCCTCCTCTGCGATGAGACTTTCGGCCTCTATGACAAGAGCCTCTATTTCTTCAAGAGGGACATTTGCCTCTGTAGTGGGGACTTCTGCCTCTATTATTACTTTGTCTAATATTGTCTCCAGACCTTTCTCAGTGGTATCTTCTTGATCTTGATTTTTTTGCTGGGTGGATTCCTGAAAAGCATTAATGCTTTCTTTATCTTGCACTAGTCGAGTCATCTGATCTCCTTGTGACATCCTTCTCCTGCTGGTTTCAATTTCTTCCCTTGCAAAAGGCTCAATTTCTTGCAAACTTGGAGTTTTACTAGGGGATGCTAGTGTTATTGTTGACCTCTTCCTTTTCTGAGGAATTTTTTCACTATGTTCGTCAGGCCTCTTCCTCGATTGCACTTCTTAGGCAATAAAATTTCCTTTTCCTTGCTCAACATTTCTCGATGGAGTTTCCCCTTCTTTGATTCTAACTCCTAATGGATGCTTTAATCTCTCATCCTGTAACCCCAGATGCCCCTTCAAGTTTTAAGTTAGGTGGTCTTTACTCACCCTCAATTTGTTGATTTGACGCTCAACCCACCATTTTGTAAATTTCAAGATTGATCCTGATATTGAATTGAGATCCAAAATTTCTTTCTTGGACCAATCATATGGCTAGATGATCTTCTCTCTTTCCATCTCATATCTAGACTAGATTACATTTGTATCTTCTTCCACTTGGTCTGATACTTGGATGATTTTGAATGCCCTGATCATGTTGAGTGGCAATCTAGAAAACATCCTCCTTTTGACCTTATACTCATATGCAACATTGACCCAAAGTCTTTTAGGTGAATCTTGTGTTGGTATTTCACACCAGTCACTACTCTAATTCTACTGTAGGGATCATAATCCAATCTTACTAGGTAAAATGCTAGATGGTAGAAATGTAGCTCATATGTTGTTCTATGGTGATTGGGAATTCAAGTCCCAACTTCTTCCTTTTCCGAATCTTGTGATATGTCATCAGCTGCTTGGTGACGTCGAGTAGTACAATCTTGTCAGTCAGAAACCTTGGAAGTCTATCAGCTCCGAAGAAAACCCTTGCAGCCTAATGTAAGAGAAGGTTGTGAACTAGATGAACCATGCTCCGTACTTTACCAACTTCATCGCCTCAGTTGAAAGCTTTATATAAAAATTGTCTTATAAAGTTCAAACAATGCACATGGAAAAGACGTTGTTGACCCTAATAAAGTCATCCTTAGCATAGAGCTGCAACTGAGGATAACACGAGTTCACTTTCACATGGCTTGGACCATTTCCTATTGGCCCTTTGCACCTCAATCATTCATACCTCATCTTTCTGGCTAACATGTATACCGCATAAGAGCTCATGTAGAACTCCCCTGATTGTTCCAAATTTATGAGTTGCTTATCCAGATTCTCATTGATCATTCCAACCTAGTCCATATCATTGATCCCCTTTGTCACTTGCTCAACATCTAGGGCTCAAACATATAGGATTATGTAATTCCAAATATCTTACTTAACATCATCATCAAGCCATTGTATTCTCGTATAAAGTCTAACCACACCAGTTGTTTGGGTAATTTTGAATGGTGAGCCTTGATCTTCCGTAGCCATTTTCAATTGATCACTCCTTCATAATGGTCAGTCTCGCAAGTGTAGACCCCGAGTGCTTGTTCTTTCGACTTCAACACCACTGAATTGTATGTCTAGATTCCAAAGGCTTCTGAAATCGCCAGAGGAGAGAGGTTAGCTAGCATCCTACCATCTAGCTCTCAAATTGTTCTATCTTTTGAATTATAATACTTTGCACACTCTACACGATTCTGCATGTTGGATGGCTAGAAGAAATGCAACTACTGCTACAATCTTGCTCTTGACTATCTGGTTGGCTAGGTATGTAGGAGCATGGTCCTTGTAGCCGAACAATCTTCTATTGAATCCACTCATGTCGAGGCCACCCAAATTCAAGTGTCATCAATATCTTCCCACTTTGACATGATCTTTGACTTTGGATAAATTCCCCTATGTTCATTTTTTATCAATGTTGATATGGACAAACTCAATCCTCTGGGTTTTGTCATTCTTCTTCCTGCAAAATAAAATAACAAACATAAGAGCACGTGAGGAATAAAAGACATTGAATTTCTTCATTCTAGGAACAAATTCTGACTTTGGAGAAGAAAACTTTGAAAACTTGCTATAGAACTTCTTCTCTCTCTAGAAAGAAATTTTCTCTCTCCAAAAATATATTTTGATGGCTACTATTTACACCAGGTCTTAGTTTCCATTCTTCTTTTTGCTGATGATGTGATTCTCTTAGCCTCCTCACCTGAGGGTCTCCAGAGAATTCTTGATATCTTGGCCTCCTTTTGTGACTTGAGACAGCTCGTGGTTAATGTGGGGAAGACACAGGTCATGGTCTTCAACTGCTTGAAGACCTCGCATTTACACTTCTACTTCTAGGGACAGGAGATCGAGATTGCCTCTACATACACATACTTCAGGGTTAAGTTTTCCGGTCCTCACTTTAGTTTGAGACCTGTTATTCAACCCAGGATCAACAAAGGGATGGGTTCCCTCGCCCTGATTGAGAGACAGTGCTTTAGACACCACTTTTAGGACACCTCGTCCAAGTTATCCCTCCTGGATTCTCTGGTTAGGCCTAATGTACTCTATGGCTCTATTGTTTGGGGACCATCTCTCCTTGATTCCGACTGGGCCTTTATTGAGCGTATATAGACTCTCCTCCTTCGACGTATCATCAGATGTCATTGTACCACCTCCCACAACATCATCTTGGCTGAGTTCGGGGTTCATCCCTTTAGGTTGGGAGCCATCTTCAACCTGGTTTGGTTTCTTCACCGCCTACGTTGCTTCGCAGACTCTTCGGATGGCCGGAGTAGATACTCTTACCTCGCCAATTGCTCTTCTGTTGAGCTGGCTAGATCTGACACCTCCTCTAGAGCTCATTGCTGGTATGCTCAGGCCACTTCCCTTTTGGGTTACATCGGGATTGATATTGATCATCTACCCCCCTTTTAGTTTTCTTTGGACGTTCCAGCTCATCTTCTCCCCTCCAAACAAGAGTTGAATGAGCATGTCAGACTTGACATCTACAGGCAATACATGATCTTGACCTGGACCAACCCTAGTGGGGGTTTACGTCCGAGGATGTCTTTTTATGCTAAGAACTTCTTACACATCCAGGATGGGATCATCGTTCGACCCAAATATTTATCACAGCGTTGGTGCCATGCTCTCCGGATCGCGCTGGGATCTTTCAGAGTTGGCTCTCACCACCTGCGACCACAAACTGATCATCACATTGACAGAATGGATCATATTTGTAGTTTATGCACATCGTCTGAGATTGAGACCGAGGCACATTTCATTTTTCGCTACCCTATACACTATGAGATCAGAGGGAGATTCTATTGCTTATTCAGAGATTGCAGCTCCTTGACTTCCTTCTTTTGCTACTTTGACCAGAGGTGTCTGTCACTCTATTTACGGGAGATGGTTCAGCTTCGTGACCATACCCTGCAACTTCTATTTCCCCAGAAGTTGGTCACCGAGTAGCTCATTATGGGTTTCTTCTCGCCCTCACCCCCGGCTTGGGGTGTGAAGTGGCCCTCATGTGCCTCCACCATCGGTCACTCCAGATCTGTGAGACCTCGCAGTGCTTCTACTCATCAGCGACAGACCACCAATAGATCACAGCGACGACTCCATACCCTTATTCTTTCGGGTCATTATCCTTCTGTGTTGGATTTCTTTCTGCTCGGGAAGGACCCCTAGTCCTTGCCCTAGTGGTTCTTTGTTCTCTGCTTCTTCTTGTTTGGTTCCTTGCTCTTTTTGTTGTCCCCCCGACCACTGTTTGGTGGTCCACTGGTTTCTTACTTTTTGGTTGTTTATTTCCTGTCCCATAGACCCTTGTTGGTCTTCCGTTGGACATTAATAAATTTATCTTATATTATCTTATCTTATCTCTAACTTTTCCAACTTACTATAGATTGTTTCTCTACGAATTCAACACCTTTTTTTTTTCTAATTCTTCAAACTCTCTCTCTCTCTCTCTCTCTCTCTCTCTCTCTCTCAAACTTCTTCACAAATTCTTTGTGTGCTCGAATGGGTTGGTATTTAAAAATTACGCCGCAAAATATTTCCGACGCCTTANTTTTCTAATTCTTCAATCTCTCTCTCTCTCTCTCTCTCTCTCTCTCTCTCTCTCAAACTTCTTCACAAATTCTTTGTGTGCTCGAATGGGTTGGTATTTAAAAATTACGCCGCAAAATATTTCCGACGCCTTATTGATTAAATATTGGACATTATTAAATATCCAATATTTAATTAATTCCATTTTTTCTCAATATTTTTCAAAATAAGTCGTGATCCTGCGATGGATATTTTGAATTTTAAATCCATCGCCACAATTCAAATTTCTTGATTTTCAACATTTATTGAAATCTATATTTCTAATTCACTCATGAGCTCCGATTATTTATCATTATACAATATAGTAACTTTTTTCATCCCCTTTCCATTATCTCAACTTATCAATAAAGTGTGCATGCCAAATTAATTTATCCTCTAACATTTCCAAATAATAAATTTGGATGTCAATTAAATAAGACTTTACAAACTTATGCAACTTTACCCATTTCCATCAATTTGCTCTTCTTTGGCATGAATGAGACTTACCCTATGTTCTTATGCAACTGCTTAATTGCAATTTTGGCTTAAAACAAAGCAGCTGGAATGTTCTAATGCTAAGTTTTAATTAAGGGAAATGGATAAAATGAAATCTTTTCTTATTTAAGTGGAGCAACAAGTGTTTGAAATTTGAAAATAAGCATTATAAAAAAAGGGCCTAAAATAAGCAATGACGGCATATTGAGAATAATGACATATGGTTCCAAATATTTGTTTCCCTCTATTTTATTGGTTTCCAATTTAGGATTTCAAACTTCATAAACTTTTTTTTTATTTTGCCCATGAAAATTTTGGCTCATGAGCGCATATGGGGTCGTAGTGAATGATTTCCAAAGTTAATGATTTTTCCTTTGGGCTAGTGAAAAATGCGTTGATGAGCGCAAATGAGGCCATCAAGCAGAACTTTTTTTTGTGAAGGTTTCCCATGCACAGTATTTTTAGCACTCAAAGCCCATATTTGGCCCGGTGAAGGAATTTCACATTTGGAGGAAATTCCTTTCCTCTTGTATTTTAGTGCTCATGGGCGCATTTTGCCACTGGTGGAGGATTTTGTAATTTTGCCAAATTCCTTAGCATGGTAGAGACTGCGCTCTGAGCACAACTACAGAGAGTTAATTCGGTTAATTCAGTTGCTTGAAAATGTTCTTTTGAGTGGACAAATCAATCACAGTTGTCTTACTTCACTCTGATACCTCACATATCTAACCCCGGGCCGAATACTTTTGAACCTTTCAGTAATTCCTTGGTGTTTTTTGGTTGCTGCCTGACCAAGGCTTTTCATAATTTGGAGCAAATTCCTCCATAATTTGGAACAAATTCCTCCATAGCTGAGAGTTAACGCTCTTGGGCGCATTCTGTTCCTGAAGGGGGATTTTGGATTTCGAATGCAATTCGCAAATGAGGTTCTATGGAAAATTTTCTTTTTTTTTTCCAAAACTTTCCTTTACCACCATGAAATTGCGGTCACGAGTGTACATTGTCATGTAATGGGGGATTTTCACGACACGGTCAGTTTTTCAATTTTCCTTGCTTACTGGTGATCTCGAATCCTTCATATTTAGTAAAATCTAGTGCATTTTTCTTGCTTACTGGTGATGTCGAATCCTTCAGATTTAGTGAAATCTAGTGCATTTTTCTTGCTTTGATTTGCCTTTTCAATGCTCCTTCCATTTTCGATGCTTTCATACTTGACCATTTTCAATGTTTTCATGCTCTTTTGATCAACACTCAGCCACTTCGATGGATTTTCTACTTTTGGACGCTCTTGATGGATTTTCCCAAACTTAGTGAAATTTTATCTCCTTCCCTTTTCTGGATACTCTAAAAGGATCAACGTTTCAAAACTGCAACCTCAAAAGGCAGGGGAATTATTCTCCACTCTAGACTTAGTCAAATTTTTATTTCATCACTTCTCAATTGGGACACAAGGAGGCTTAGGAGACTGACACCAGAACTACCAAGAAAACACAAGCCAGAAGGCCAAGTGAACCAGAACAATGAGACAATTTGTGAAAAGATCACAACCGGAACTAGTGTGGCCTCCATAGCAGGAGAATATGAAGTAGATGTCATATCCCTAGTGAATATGTTTGGACAAAGAGAGATGTAGGATAGCGCTATTTGGGAACTGGTACAAGAGAGCTTTAGATAAGGTTGTGATGGAGCCTTCATAATTGAAGGAGAAATGGTTGCAAAAGAGCCACTGTAATGAATAAGGGTAAATGATTATGACAAGCTAATTGTTGTATATAAAAAGGTTGTGACATGGCCATCCTAATTTAAAAATAACTGTGACAAAGCCACCATTATGAAGGTTTTAAAGATGAATTTGCTAGCAGAGATAGGAATCAATTAGTGGAGAGAGATAAAGAGGATGACAGTTTGGGGAATAGATTAGCAAAAGTAAAGAATAATAAATTAAAATGAGACAAGTACTGAAGAGATGTTGTTGTCCCTAATCAAGTCTTTTTCTCACGGAGAATGTAAGAGGAGTAGGGAAGAGGGACTAGTAGTAGTGCGTGTGGACTAACTTCATCAATATGTAGTCATTGCATAGAATATTATACGACCTCCGTTTTTTTTAGAAATATAAAAGGACACTTATTTATAAATAAGATTTGAAGGCGTGACTCATCATGCAACTAGTTAAAATAACTAGTCTAGTGCAAAGTGTCCAAAAAATGACTTGTTAAAAATTTGATTGAAACCTAATCTAAAAATCCCTAATAGTTGAATAAAAGTATTATTTGTTATTAGTAGACTATCGTATTTCTATGTAAAATATGATATATGTGCAACTCAAATGGACCAAATACCTATTAGCAATCATAAATGTTTGTTATCTCTAACTTTTATATCCAACACAATAGAACCAAGAACACAAAAAAATATATTTGTTGTTATAAAAACAATAGATTATTATATAAAATAGAACTTCAATTGAAATTGAAATGTAAGTGGGAAGGCGAAGAAGTTATAGAGGGGGCGTGGGGGGGGGAAGGGGAGAATCTAACTGTGAACGTAAAATATAAGATTTAAGTAAAATGAGAAAGAAAAAGGAAAAAGAAGAGAAGAAGAAATTTTATTCTGTACCCTTCATTTCGTGTGATCAGAGAAATCAGAGAGAGAATGTTGTAACGATTAAACCATGTAGTCACACAGGCGAGTAAATTCGGGCCTAAATGGTTGTGGGTGATGAGATATTGGAGATCTAGGAATTTTTTTTATCAGAAATAGGGCTTTATTACACCCAACTAGTTGCATTTCCGCCCGATCAGACATGTTGGTGACCGACATCACCACTCAAGGAAGCATATGCTGGTTTTGACAGGGATTAGATACGATAAAGAGGAGACATGAGCATATTATTTCAAGGAATTTGAGATTGCACGCTAAGCATAAATGCGAGATTATAAGTTGCAGGGATGCAGAGGGACTGAGGATGACGTGACACTCTTGAGGTGAGATACATGGGTTTCTTGAGATGCAGTATTATAGACCCAAAAACAGATTGCCCATTTCCGTTTCATTTCCATAGTTAAATTTTTGACAGAGCTCATGAATAGATGCCGTCCCATTTCCATATTTAGATGTTGACAGAGCTCATTAACAGATTGGATGCAAATACCTATGCAATCCTACTATCAACATAGGGGTATTTGAGTTCTTCTAAACATATGGATTGGACATATGGTTGAAGCATTATTGACATGAAAGTATGATGGATGATTAGAAACATCAATTAGATGGGGTTGAGGTTGTCATGAATATGTGGAGGTTGCATAGGCAAAGGGATGGCTTGAGTATGCCATACAACTATGTTTGATTAGGACATGTTGGAACGTAGGAATGCATGGGATTGTTTTAGAGCGGTTCTATTATGAGAGGCCGATGTGATAGTTTGGAGTTGTGTAGATGGTGCCATTTGCATGCCCTATATAGTGTTAAGATGAGCTAAGTGGATAGCATGAAAGAGCGTTGTGAAGGCCATCATTCTATACAAAAGTGGCTACTTATGGTGAGGAGGATGAGGAACTAGAGGAAAGAGGTATAGATGATGTTGGTGTAATTGTTGAGTAGTGCCAACTTGGTGGACCATGAGGCAACAAATGATCTTGCAAAAACAAGAAATAATAAAAGGAGATGGAGATTGAGGAGCAAAGGATGAGGTAGGAGTTGAGATAGAGGAGGATATGTTAGATAAAGGGAGGGAGGTGGATAATGATGAGGAGGTAGAACCTATTGTAATAGAGCTATACAAAGGTGTTGTAAGACTTCCATATGTGGTGATTAATAAGTATGAAAAGGCCCTATTATTAGGCATGCCACTTTGTCTCCCACTTTGACACAACACTTCTAGCATTCATAGATTATCTAGGTGTGCTGCAAACCATATTTTACCTGGATCAAGATCACTAGATCATAGAGGGGATATTGACATAGTTGATGTGAGAGTAGAGTGTAAAACATATAACAATTAGTACAGATAGAGATTAGTTGTAGATGGATAGAGTAGCCATAATCATAAGAGATACCAATTATACATCGAGAGAGATTGATTGAGATGAGAGGTGGATGGAATTAGAAAACGGTAGCAAATGCCTTCACAAGATAAGTATGATAGAGATAATAGATCACATAACAACCTCACAACCAAGGGTGGATTTATTAGTGTTGGTGTTGGGTCAAGTAGAGGGGAGGATAAAGGCAATAAGATGTATTTGCTCTTGCAACCTACATAGTATTGGAGGTGCTAATAGTTGAAAGAAACATCAAGTAGCCTTCCACAAGTGAAAAATAAAACACAATAACATGTCTATCATACAAAATGAGAGTGTCAAATGTACAATGATCAACCTAGCACATAAAGGCAAAGGAAGAGGAGGTATGAAGGTAGGATTGAATGTCTAATTGCCCCTCCAAATGTACAACACATCTAATCTCATACAATAAGTGTGGAAGCATGTGTAAGTGTGCATGAGATAGATGTCTCAAGAGGCAAGTATATGTGTCTCAACCACACAAAGTGAGAAAAAAGCTAGAAAGATTGTACGCGGATACATAAGAATTGTGAATGGGCTAACCTAGAAAGAGTGATATGCTAACTAGTTTGATAACTACCCTATTTATGCTAACACAATATCCATCATGGGCTTACTTGATATCATCAATACCTCCAAAAGAGAAGGGCCATCAATCAAGTTTTTGAGGCTACCACTTTAGATAGTATTTAAGCTAGCTAGTGAGATCTATCATATTTGGTAGTAGTTTAGTGGAGGGACTTTGTATATATGAGAGGTGAGTTGATATTTTATGAGAGTTTATGATTCATTTTGGATGGAAATTGTAGAGCTTTCCACCCTACTAGTTCACCTTCAAGGATGAACCTTTTTTCTTGGGGCATGTAGTTCAATGGATTTTCATCTTGTTCGATTATCATTATTTAATTTTGTAAAGGTATGCTATAGCGGCCATCTAGTCCACATAGTTGAGTTGGTGCTTTCTGTTAGACACCAATGGATTCAAGCTCACAAGATCACTTGCAAAACTAAATGACGCCTTATACAAGAGCAACTAGAGAAAGATATTGTCTGATTAGGTATAAAAATTGATTAGATCCGTTGATCAAAGATGGACTCTACATAGTGTAGATATGATGCTTTTCTTATATAGGCAAGTTTGAGAACTTGGACAAGCTAGGGTTGTGATGGGTAGCTTATTCCTATGCACTGATATAACTAGTGATAAGATAAGATCACATGACACCTAAGACTTCTAAAAAGATTCTTGGCTCCCTAAGTAACTTAACATGTCAACATGTGTGAAGACATCCTAACAAATAACTGTTGGCTACCGTTGCACCAAAAGATCAACTTGTTAATGCCTGATACAACCACTTAATGTATACAAGCACAAGAGGCAATTAAGCCATGTCATGAACCACCGCTGTGTTGCACAACAGAAGGAGACCAAGGGCACACACCTTGCAACAATCCCCCAGTGCAAGCGCGAGGTTCGAACCCGTGACCTCAGATCTAATACCAACAGTTGGCTACCATTGCACCAAAAGATTGACCTGTTAATGCCTAATACACCCACTTGCCTTATACAAGCACGAGAGGTGATTAAACCATGTCACGAACCACTGTTGCGCTGCACAACACAAGGAGACCAAGGGCACACACCTTGCAACAATAACTAGTTAGATAATGTGACTTGTTGACACTACAAAGGGAAGGAAAAAAACCAACTTATACCAACCCCACCCAGTGCAACTTAGGAAGAATGTAAACAAATTCAAATGTAAAGGTGATTATGATGATTATGATACTTGGCCATGCTAGGTACTCATGTACAATACAATCTTTCATAAATGAAAAAAAGGAGAAAACCCAATGGGACGAAACTCCTCTCCAAAAGAGAGAAAAGATGCAAACAAACATAAACAAGTGATGGATGGAGAACTCAATACCACCCATAAGAGAGAAAAGAGAGCGAGACTATGTATTTGTTAGCAATAATAGTCCACCAATACAACTGAGAGGAGGGGTGAATCAGTTGTGTGCCAAATAATTAAACTTTAGCCTTATAAACCAATTACTCAATGCAAATCAAAAGAAACGTCATAACACAAGAAATTGTTGTCGAGGAAAACCCTTTTAAGGGAAAAACCCCGGTGGGAATTAGCACCCACAAATAATGCACAAAAAATATTTTATCCTTGTTAGGAGATATAGCCCTGTTAGGAGCTGATTATTACATACAGTACATAGTCCTTGTTAAAGGATAGACCTTGTTAGGAGTCAAGAGAAATAAGAGGCTCACTGCCCAAATGAGAAGGTTAAATCCACCTCTAGGACTCACTGTCCAAAGTACAAATATAGAAGTCTACAATAACCAGTGAACTGAATGATAGCAACTTGCTTTTCCTAAACAGTTCCAATGAAGTTCATCACAATCACTGTCTCTACTCTACATCCATTAGACTTCCCAATTACAAGCTTGCAGCTTCCACATTATACACACACTTTTCCTCATCAAGAACCAACTCTCCTTTATACAAGTTACAATAAGCAATTAGGTAACTAGTTGTGGTTTCAAGTTTCAAGATGAAAAATGGTTTGAGAACAAAATTATTTTTGGTCAGGCCTACAAGAGGACCCAACATGCATCATATTGTAGCATGTTGTGATAAATTTGATTTCAATTCTACTTAATTATTTAAATAACTTTGTGAATTAATTATTGATATGTATATAACATTTTGAGAGACCTAACATTCTAGGCTACGTGAATTCTAATGTCTCTTGCCACTTCCGCTTCTGTTTTCGTGATTAGGGTTGCTGATGCTCCTGGTGCTGCTGGTGTCGCCCTGGCTGCTGATGGGGTTGTTGCTTGTGGCGTGGGGGAGTCTTCTAAGTAGGCTGGTCCTGGGCCGCAGCAGCAGCTGCCTGCTGGATTAGCGTCATATGTAGATGTGGCGGCCTTTGAGGCACACATTCATGGTGCCAGGTCTTCTACTCCTGTCGCTAGGAAAGGGGGCCTTAGGTCCCGTCCTACTGGAGTGACGCCTGTCTCTGTTAGAGACCCCATCGTGGTAAAACTGAAACCAGAAATTGGGGATGAAATCATTTCAAATGCGGAGGATTTTTTTTCTAATGCGGCCATCTTCAGATTTAGGGGTTTTTGGCCCTCTTTGGCGGACTTGCATGCTTGGATTTCCAAGCATTGGGAACCTCTCATATCTGATTCTGTTCAGATATACCCTGCGGCTAAGGGTTTTTTTATTGCAAAGTTTGGGAATGCTGCAGACAGGAAGATCATTATGTTTAATTGGTGCTTCACTTGGGAGGATGAATCTTTCCCCCTTATGGGCAAACCCTGGCATAAAGATTTTGATCCTCTCACCGAGTCTTCCGGAGAAGGTTACTCTGGTTTCTCCTTTCGGCCCCTGGATCCAGACTTTGGATTATGAGGGTATTCCATTTCGTTGGAGGATTTGCCACATGACAGGCCATGTGGCTGCTCGGTGTTCATCAAAGAGGATTAAAACGAAGAAATCGCCTTCGTGGTGGATAGGGGCTTCGGACCAGCATCATTCAGTTCATAAAGCGTCTGCGGATGTTGCTGCTCCTGTTGCTGACTTGGTTCAGGAGGGTAATGCTGCCCTTTCGGGGGCAGGTGATACTGCTTCTGTCAGGGATGTTGTTGTCTTTGGTTCTGCTGACCAGTTAGCCGGTGCTGGGGGCTCTGCTGTCCCTGCTCCTCCATGTGGGGATCAGGGGTGTGGTGGTGTCGCTGCCCCTGCTAGTGTGGTCAGCGTTGCTGCGATGGTGGGGGATGGATGGATAATTGTTAAAGGAAAGAAATCGAAGTCGTCCATGCCCTCCTTTGATATGCACTTATGATCACACAAGGGCTGGCCTAAAGGTAAATCTTGATTGGCCTTTGTTTGTGGTCTGTTGGCCTTTGGTTGGGAACTTTCTGTTTGTTCCCTTGGGTTCGGGAGGTGTTGTTCTCTCTTCCTCTTGTTGTTTAGGATTCTGGGGTCCCTTCAAAACCAGCTTCTGTGGCCATGTGTTGGCCTGTTTTGTTTTTAGGTTTTGTCTCTCTTGGCTGGGCTTTATTTCCGATCTTTCCCTTTGTATCGGGTTTCAGGAACCCAGCAAAACCTGTTTTCCTTAATCAAAAACATTTTGTGGGACCTTACCTTATATTCACATTTGGCAAGCTGAAGGTAGAATATCAAAATCATTTTTGTGATATTGCTATCAAGATTCAACTGTGTAGTTTTTTAGTCAAACTCAGTGATCAATGTTTCATGAGTAGTGGTTCACAAGAACCCATCTCTCATTAGAATGAATGAAACACTTCGCACTCATTGCTTCTAGGTGATGCTCACAAAGGTGAAGTACCGAGACTCCCTGGGAGGTCAGATCCATCAAAACACTTGTTGAAGGTTTAGATGACATTACATTTTCCTCTATTGAGCATGTTGTTGCTTGAGGGAGGCACATGTGAACTGTAATGCTCCGTTGAGGAACACTTGACACGAGGATAAAATAATCATCAAACATGCAAAATTTTGTTCTCATTTTCCTTCTTTAAACAATAATGTACAAGACTAAATTAGGCAACACAACATAGTCCCATTTGTTATATCATATAAAATAGAAACAAAGAGGATAAAGATTATATCCATTCCCATGCTCAATTAATAAATACATATCACTATATACCTAAGCTTTGCTTTCTTGTTTCTTCACCATCTCCCAATACTTGTATCTGCACACATGTCTTCACAACTAGATGCATGTCATGAGAGTCGTTAAATTTTGGATGTACATGATCATAAATATAACCTTTCTCATTATATTACCTAGGTGAATTACAAATATCAATAGAAATTCCCTTAGGGGATAGACCTAAGTCTCGAGAACTCATTGCTGATGACATCGCCTTTGCTCATGCTCAAATATTTCATAGTTCGACTTTTTAATCTTGAACCATGTCATATTGGGTTTATCATAGTAAGGGTAAAAAATACATCACATATTTATTATTATTTTTATAAAATACATAAGTGGGTACACACACACGCGTGCACGTGCACACACACACACATAGTTTGAATTCAATAATATTATTTTCCAATCAACTAATTAATGAATTGCAATAAAACCCTATCATGTTGATTCAAAAGTGTGGACCTACAACCTTCAAAGTAAAGACGAAGGTAACTTAACAACTACACCCAAACAATCATTCTCGAAAAAGCTTCGAATGAGATCATACAAAATAGTAAATTCAAGCCTAAACCGCTTCAATTCTAAAGTAAATCAATTGATAAACAATCCAAAAGGATTTTTGGCTATCAATTTGTTATATGTAAACTCATTAATGCAGTTACTGATTAGAAGTATCAAGTTATTTTGACTAGAAAGGATCATCATACATTCCACTTGGATTAACACGTATTCAATTGAACAGTAAATACGTACCTATATTTAAATGATAAAAATTAAATCTACAAAATAAAGAAATATAATCTCTATTCCAATTTACATTATTCTATCAAGGTAATCTGAAATGAATACTACTAAATATCTTAAGTAAAACCTTTTAACAAAACACCCTAAGACATACTAGTATCCATGTAAGTAAAATCCAACTAAGAATCATCACTCCTATACATCCAAGCTTGTAAATATCTTAAAAGAATTTGTAAATATTAACTCGACGAAGGAGGACAAACTCTTGAAACTGATCCACGAAGGGAAGGCTGAAGTTGACAAGAGGGAGGTCTCTTATGGCTATACATCTAACAAGGCTAATGAAGTCGGGGATGATTTTGATATCAATTTGAGAGAGTTTCTCCAACAGATCGGAGATAGCAAAAGCAAAGAGAAACATAGCACTAGTAGTTCATCTGAAGCTGGCCCTTCTGGCACATCCGTTGCTGCCTCAATAGGGGTTACTGTAGCAGTCCCCCCTGACACTCCCATGACAGATAGGCCTGGTGCTGCAATCCCAACTGAAGATCCTTCTGCTGGCATCTTTAATGCACCAATTGTTGGAATTCCTGAACCACCTGAGAAGGGGTGGTATTTCCTGTTTTTAAGAAATGTTCAACCACTGTTCTATTTTTACAGCTCCTTCTCATATGTTACATACTTGTATATTCGATGGGCATAATATGTAATTTTGTATTGTTGTACTTTGTTCAGTCGGGGAGAGATACCAAGACTCTCTTATTTGTGTATATGTAGTGTATGTGGATAAACTCTATGACACCGTAAACTTTCTGGTGTTTCTTTTTGTATGTTTACAATTTATAATCAATAGAAAAAAATATTAACTCCACTATCTTTACCTCTTCACCTCCAAAAATCAATCCTTCCTAGACTAATGATATTGTGAATTTCTGTAACTTAATATCAATTGATGACATTGGTGTGGAAGTTCATCCTTTGTATCAAAGGTATCCCAAGGAAGATTAATATCATTAATGTGTATGAACAATATTATAGGTTCATAAACCACCTTATAGGATGATGAAGACAAATAAGACTCGATTCAGGGAAAAAAGTTACACAAGGATTAAACTTTATTCCTTGACATATATGTTTGTCAAAGCTTGATACAAGATAAATGATCAATAAAGTTTGAACTCGAGGAAATTCACTAATCAATGGAGCCATAAACTCATGGGCTGATTTATCACCACATTTTCCCAAGGGAACATTATCCCCGATTTGGATTATAGATCCAACTTATTAAACCATGCCTAAACAACAAGATCTCAAATGAATATAGATCCTGACAATAAATGAAAAAATAGATACAAAATCAGGAAACTAACTATCAATGAGTAATGCATGGAAAGATAAAGAGTCATCATGAATATCTATATAGTATACATAAGACACACAAAAATATGATAAATCACTTATTAAAAATTATTGGGTCCCTCTGAAATATAATGTTAAGAAAGTAAGAGCTTATGGTTTGGATAGTGTGCTACCCTAAGAGAGTGACAAGAATAAGCATGATCCCATCATGACTACTAATATACTCTTATCAATGAGACTATAACGTACTAAATGATATACATATTGTCCGGGCAAGGGGAACTGGGTGGTCTTCCCATAATCACTTGGAAATCAAGGAACTTAGGAGTGCAACAACAGAAATTAAACAAATCCTCAATGCTTATCATGGGATATATATTAAGCAAAATCATATAGCAAAATTCCTTCAAACTAAGCTACCCTGATAGTTGCCCATTTTGTTTATCAAACAAAATGAATAATTGAGGACATGGCTCAATCTACAATTTTAAATGTATGGTTACCAATATTTCATAGCGACTAGAAATACTTCCCAATAGTATAATTTGACTAAGCGCCCAAGGAGTTCTGTTAAATATGATCATTAACTTTTCCTATGGACAGAGATGACCCAATGTGTTATATGCTCATGCCAAGACAAAATAGGGATTTATGTTCATGCCTAAACTATCAACATGTTAGATATTATGTACACACAAACTTACCTCATCTTAACTCCAGTCAGGAAGAACAATAATGTATATTGTCTGTGAATCACTACTGATTTTTCAAGCGACCAAGGCATTTTATGACAAATTTTCCTTTGAAAATCCTCCTCTCGTCAAGTGTGAAGTGTTCATTATATTTGGAAAAACCAGTTTGGCCTTCCTTATTCACCTACAAGATCAATCCGATTACCATCTCCCAAAAACTCCCTTTCTCACCAAATACGATGATATTTTTAAATGTTCCCCTTGTCCTTGCCATGTTGTTTCTCTCCATTTTGTTAAACTGAATTCAATTGCCTCCATATATTATGTCTATTCTTTCTAATATATCACGATCCGAAAATGAAATCCTGGATGGGAAGATTCCAAGTCTTGAAGCTTGGTATCTGAATAACTCACTTTCATCTTCCAAATCACCCCCTTATATATCAGATTGGTCGCACTTAAATA
The DNA here is from genome assembly GCA_018584345.1 of Thuja plicata. Lineage (NCBI taxonomy): Eukaryota > Viridiplantae > Streptophyta > Pinopsida > Cupressales > Cupressaceae > Thuja > Thuja plicata. The sequence continues at coordinate 498,630 of MU224358.1, read as the reverse complement.
GCTATTTGGTATCTTGAGATATTATCGCACTGTTTCACATATAATCAATTGGTTTTCCCATGATATCCAATTATAAGTCTTCCTCCTAGCCAATTCATAGCCATAACTTGTAATTCATTCTTAAATCTCTTCATAATCAATGCCCAATTAGTTCTTGGTGTCGTGTTACTACATAATTGAGGATTATTAATTTAATTTTTAACTAATTGTTGATTTGCATTACATATTAAGCTAGCTATCTTCAAAGACCAAATGTCATGTATATTTGCCTCTACCAAATTGTGATTGAATATTTAAGAAATTTTAAAAATATGACAAGAAGGAAACTTGAAAAGATGGTGACACAATAAATGGAGGGGTGCTACATCATCCCCTCTTAAGACTTGATTTATTCTTAGAAGTCACAATGGCTGAGATGAAAACACATCACACATTAGTCGTGTAATATATTTTAATGAATATAAATGATATATCATTCCTTGGATCCATGACAAGATATTGTTAAGTATCATGCGTGTATATATCCACCTCAATTCATATTCTTACTAAAAATTTCATACTCGATCCAACAATAGCACAATGGAAACATTTCAGGTTACCTTTATTGGAAATCAAAGCTATAAATTTTAATATAAGCATAAATATAAATCAAGTTCTAAAAATAAAGGTTAGCCATCAATGCACTAAAAATCAATTCCCTTAGGGCTCCTTTGGGTACTGGAATATGACAAGAATTGGCATTATCTAATTCTGGATAATGCCAAATTCCATGTTTGGGTCCTTGGAAAAAAAAGGAATTGGAATTCCGAAATTCTCATTTTGCCCCCAAAATGGGAATATCATCTTCCACCTAAATAGGTGGAATTGGAATTTCGAATTCCAATTCCAATTTTTACAAAAGCAAATTTAATATTTCGTGGGATCCGTGACTATAAAGATGTATATTATATTTCTATAAGGATGTATATATATACATGTGTGTATATATGCATGTATATATATATACATGTGTGTATATAATTATATACACATGTGTGTGTATATATACACGTGTGTATATATACATACATGTATGTGTGTATATACACATATGTGTATATATACATATATGTATGTGTGTATATATACACACATGTATGGTGTGTGTATATACACATATGTGTATATGTCTATATATATACACACATGTATGGTGTGTGTACATGTGTGTATATACACACATGGGTATATGTGTGTATATATACACAAATGTGTGTATGTGTGTATATATATACACATGTGTGTATATGTGTATACATGGATACACACTTGTATGTGTATATGTATGGTGTGTATATATACACACATGTATGTGTGTA
>MU224358.1:468192-486771 GCA_018584345.1 Thuja plicata | reverse complement strand
CACATCTCGTCTGTTCATCTTGTGATCTTTGGCTTAGGTCTTGAAACCTTCCTTCTAAGCACACAAGCTTTGATACCAATTGTTAGTAATAACTGAGAGGGGGGGGGGGTTGGGTGAATTAGTGGCCTCAAAAACTTATCCTTAATCTAACCACCATTCAAATAAACCTCAGATTATTATGTCTCTACAAGATGCATGCCATGAAATACTTATAATAATTAACTGTTTGTCGATTTTCCTTGTCTGTCCTTATTCTCCTTGATTACCGATAAGCAGTATAACTATTTACCAAAATACAGTAAATATGTAGAGTATACCGATAAATTCAGAAATGTATATGTGAAATGTAAAACAGTAAAGCAATAAACCATACACACATAACACATGGATTTTTTAATGTGGAAACCCTGTTAAGGGAAAAAACCAGTGGGACCGGTACCCCAAATTTTCACTCTTCTGAAGTGAGCCCTGTTAAGAGCCAACCTTGTTAAAGGTTACAAACACACTGTTAAGTGTGACCTTGCTATAGGATTTTACACATATAGGTTGTCACTTAGTATCGGGCATCTAATGCTGCCATCCTTGAATCACCCTCTCTCTTAGACTGTCAATAGGCATCGGGCATATCCAATGCTACTTTCATGAATCAACCTTTTTGGCACTCCTTGGGATGTACCTCAATATATAGAAGACTGTTAAGTCCTACTCTATTAAGAGACTTGATGCTTCAATGGTTAAATTGAAACAAAATGACCTGTTTCTAATGCAACTTGAATTGAAGATTTTTCAGATCTATTTAAGTACATTACCTCTCTGATCAATGTATCAATTCAATTATCTTGTGCTCCATACTTTCTTCTCTGTGATGCTATGCTCACTGTTTGTCGGTGTCTACAGAATTCCTTAGCTCTCCTTCAACTTGATTGATCAGGTATGCATGAAGTTGTTCTTCATCAGTTTCTTCTTAGCATCCTCTTTCTATTCACTCCCCTTAATCCCTTTTTTTGGTGATATGGAAATGAATTAAGCTTGTCTCTTATATAGACATAATATTCATTGATTCTTGATTCTTGATTTTTGGTGTGAAAAACAATCCAGCCAATCTGATTTAAAGCATAACTCAAGATTTATCTCATAGTTATCTTTATGCCAACTGTACAAATCTTCTTTAAATCAATCACTTAACTCTGGTCGAATAAAACAAAGAAAACAACCAGTTAAGTTTATCTTTAGCTCTTGCCAGCTAGATATTTTGTCATTTTTTGAACTCTCTATTCTGTCGGTCAACTCTTTAGTTAGTCATCGGTTACAACTGTCAGTTCCATTGGTGTGACTTCCAGTTAGCTTTGGGATCTCTGTCCGTTGGGAAAATCTACTTTTAGCTCGTCAGGCATCCTGTGGTTTTGCTTCATTGGGAAACGCTGTCTTCTTCTCATCGGGTATCACTGCGACTTTTCTTCTTTACCTTTACCAATGGTGTGCAGTCCATCGGTGTTATCTGTCACTTAGTGAATACTTGACTTTTATGCATTTCTGAAAGCATAACCTTTGTTCCATTGCTTTTCTGAAGTCTTTTGGCATTATGTACATGATTGTACAAATGATATCAAGTTGACATCAATGACAATACAAAACATTAACTGATTTAATGCCTTGCATTATCTTCAACTTAACATTGTCAAGCATTTAATCAGTTACATGTCATCACTAAGATCACCTGATCTTCAGTTAGATTGGTAGCAGATGTTGGGCTGATCCCTTCTCCTCTGGGTAGACCCTCATTGGCTAAGAAGAGAAATGTGGAGGCTAACAAAATATAGCAGATGGAACACAAAAAACCCTCATTGAGGTGTGCTCTCTAAAGAAGAAATGAAAGTAATATCCTGGAACATTAGAGGGATGAATAGCTCTCATAAGAAAGGCATAATTAGGAATATGATAAAAGATCATAATCCAAACATTTTCCTTATTCAAGTAACTCAGATGACTAAAAATAAGGTGAAATGATAAATATTTTTAAGAATGGAGGGGTTTGTGGTGGTAGGTCAAAGGGAGCTTTAAGTGGTATTGCTGGGTATATGCACCAAGATGGGGGACCAAAAAGGTGCCAAATACCTTTTTGGTCCCCATACGTACATAGGGTGCACACCCTATGGCTTGGATTACCCAAGCCATAGGGCACACTCCCTATAGCCCATGCTGCCCTATGGTTTGGGCAATTTAAACCATAGGGCGGATGCCCTATAGGGTGGGTGCCCTAATTGGTTTTATATAATGTTTGGGCAGCCACTTTTGTGGCTCATTTTCTTTGCCCAAACTCACGGCTTGCTGATTTTCTCTCCATAACAGTGCGTATGTGATTCATTGTGGGTTTCGCTCCATCAAACTGAAGCAAAAAATAGCTCCACGACATCATCAAGGTCGAACCAAAAGAAGAGGTAAGTGATTCTACAACCATGTATGTTATTTGCATTGAAATTTAGGTTTAATTTTTAGTTTTCAATCAAATTTGATTGTCAAAGTTTCTTGTCTTAAATTTTATGTTTAATTAGACTTTTAAATTATATTTTCTTATAATTGTCAGGAACGAATGATCTCCCCACAAAAAATCCTCAACCAAACCCTCCCTCTTCTCCTCATGAACAAATGGATGTTGAAAATAATCAAGAAAATGAACCCCAACTGCCCTCACCAATTGAGAAACCTCCTCTTGGAACACATGAAAATTTGATAAACCAAATAGAAAGAGGGAAAATAGAAATAGAATCTTTAATTAGGAGGTTAAAATATTCTATTGGTACAAATCCTAGAAGGGCAACACTTTCAAAATCATTAGAATTAATCTTGACCCATGTAGGTTCAGTTAGTGGGCAACTAAATTTATGACACGACAAAAGAGAAGAACAAAAACAATATTATGCAAATAAATTATCACGAGGACATAAACAAAAGAAATCACAAAAGATGACATTTGCAAACTTTTTAAAAAGCCAGGGGAAATTGAAACTCTTAAACCTACAACAAGGAGGATCCCAATTCATTGGTGCTTGAATGAAGATATTAAAACAAACTTTTGGGACAGATGGTGGATGGTCTTTGATTCCCCTCCTTGTAACAATCATGAGTTTCCTATCTATTTCCTGAGGAAACTCTATTGTAAGTTTGTCCTGAAGGAAGGGCCAAATTATTTTGACTTTCTAGAGTCTTAGTGTAGAGGTGGGGGGTCATAATTTGATAGACCTATGGCACGTCCTGACCCTAATGCACCTAGGTTTCCTAGTGGCAAGCCACAGGTGGATCATGTTAGTATTCCTTCCAATGTGAAGGAACACGTGGAGGTGGACACACTAGGCACGATTAGTGCTTTGACACGGACTCTCATTCAGTGCGCTACTCCTCTAGTCGAGGGCGACCATGGTCAGTCTGCGAGGGGTCATTTTTTTCATTCTTTTGGATCCCCGTGCACATTTGGTATTGCCGAGGGAGAGGAAGAGGATGATGGACTGATGACTGATGATTTTCTCAATGCAACATTTGGCATTGATACACAGGTAAATATTTGCAATTTCATTAAATTTATTTGATCATATTTCATTTTTAAATGAATGAATTTAATTAAATTAGTATCTATTGTTAATGATGAAAATTCAAGGAAAGAGTGTCAGTTGTAGTGACAATGATCACCCAGACCCCTTATACACTACCACATCAACTCCACAAGTATGTATTGAATACAACATTTTTAAAAATATATACATTTGATTATTCTATAATTATATGTATGTTTGTCTCATAACTTATTGTGCATATACATTAGTTCATTGCTGGACCATCGGCGTTAACTTTAGACAGCGAAGGGCCTCGTTCACATTTTGTTGAGGTATGTTTATTTTCATGTTAATTTGATTTACTTGATTATATTCAATTAATAAATGAATGAATAACAAAATTAGTAGATACATTATGATCAAAATCAAGAGTCAAAGTTGTCATGACAATGATCTTATTCCTTCACCTAGCTTTGTGACAACATTATTTAGTCCATAGGTATATATGTAATAATGCATTATAATTAACAAGTCAGTGGTTTGTTTTTATATTAATGGTTGTCTTATAAATTACCATACATGTGCACTAGTTTGATGCTAGAGCTACGACATCGACACTGCACACTAAAGGATGCAGTGGCACCTTCATAGAGGTATCATTTATTAATTAGTGGGGTTGTAAAATATTATAGGTATTCTTGATAACTATATAATACTCTTGTTGTTTCATTTTCAGTTAATGACAACAGAGACTCCTCCTTTTATTTGTGATAGTTTAAATCATGGCATAGCTACAACTATAGCTAGTTCTGATGCATTGACCAACGTATGAAAGAGATTACTTAATTAGAATTTTTATTTTAATAGTTTGTATTTAGATTTTTAATGATATTCATGTATGTATTTTAAATATTATTTTGATCATTGTTGTAGGGACTCATTACTCTAGATCGTCAGCATGCCCCTTCGGTAGATGTACATAGAGACTATTTGTTAGCGATAAACAAATACTCTATTTTATGTCATCCTATAATTAAATTATTATGTATATTAGTTATTGATGTTTATACTTGTTATTTTATCAGCTCCAGCTGCAGAAGAGTCTAGACAGGAGGACTAGTGAGCGCACTCGGAAGAGTACTGTATCTCCATCGACGCGATGATCGAAGACAGCCTGAGATTGTTTTCTTCCCCTTCTGGGAAATGACTAGATTAGGGATAATCATTGTACACCAATATGACACTACTGGACATATTTTTTTGTATATTGTATAAGTGACATGTTCTATATCCATTTGGCTTTCACGATGCCAATTTGACTTTATTGGACATATATATTTTTCTTCATGCTCTACGATTATATCATGTGTACTGATGTAGACTACTTTATATTTATGTGGATTTCTTATGCTTTGTAAATTGCTTGTCTTATATTTATTTTTGCACTTGTATCTATGTATATTGTTACTGAATGATTCATACTTAATGCGAATATGTATGTTTCATTTCATAAACCTAGACTCGTAACTTTCATTCCAACACCTTAGTGAAATGATAATAGTTCATATAAGATAAAAAAATATCAATCCTACCCAAATTTAGTCCTATTGGAGCATTTTGACCACCTGGACCTATCTAGGGCACTACAAGAACTTTAAGGGATGCACCAGTACATTGTGGTCCCAAATGTTTGAATGATTTGTGAAGCATAAAAAGGTTATTCCTGGCATTTACATTTCAAATTGAATGTGTTAGCAGAGACGGTTCGATATCAGGACGAGTGATTTTCAAGATATACAATGTTTCAGCTTTCAACTGCACAACATTGCAAGTTTTTGCATCAACCGAGATTGGGTCAGAAAATGAAAATGGAAGAGAATCTCCAAAATCTGAGATAGGTTATCGTAGGCCTCCGTGACACAGTCTTGTAGAACTTGACAGCTTGTAAATACCCAATAACAAAAATTTTGTTGCCTAGTGCACCTTGAGGGACACTTGGCTCCATAGCGGTTGGAAATGTTTGAGCCTCTTTGCCTCCATGATAGGGTCATTCCTAGAATTCACCCAATATTCCAGAGCTTTTGGAAGAGACGGTTCGATGCCACAACAAGCGGTTTTCAAGATATGCAATGTGTCAACTTTCAAATGCGTAACATTGCAAGTTTTGGCACAACCGAGATTGGGTCAGCAAATGAAAGCGGAAGCGAATCTCCAAAATCTAAGATAGGTTATCAAGGCCTCCATGACACATTCTTGTAGCACCTAATGGATCATGGATACCCCTTGGGAACTCTGAGAAATGACTCTTGAATATCGACAATTTTGTTGCCTGGTGCACCTTGAGGGACACTTGGCTCCATAACGGTTGACAATGTTCAAGCCTCTTTGCCTCTGTGACAGGGTCATTCCTATCATTCACCTGGCATTCCAAAGCTGTTGGTGGAGATGGTTTGATGCCACGATAAGTGGTTTTCAAGATATGCAATGTGTCAGCTTTTAGCTTTGCAACATTTCAAGTTTTGGCATCAACCGAGATTGGGTCAAAAATGAAAATGGAAGAAGATATCTAAAATCTGAGATAGGTTATTACAGGCCTCCATGACATAGTCTTGTAGCACTTGACAAATCATCGATACCCCTGGTGAATTCCGAGAAATGGACTCCTGAATATCGACAATTTTGTTGCTTGGTGCACCTTGAGGGACACTTGGCTCCATAGCAGTCGACAACATTCAAGCCTCTTCACCTCCATGACAGGGTTGTTCCTAGCATTCACCTGGAATTCCAGAGCTATTGGTGGAGATGTTTTGATGCCACAATGAGCGTTTTTCAAGATATGCAATGTGTCATTTTTCAACTACGCAACATTGGAAGTTTTGGCATCAACCAAGATTGGGTCGGCAAATGAAAATGAAAGCGAATCTCCAAAATCTGAGATAGGTTATCGCATGCCTTCGTGACACGGTCCTGTAGCACTTGATGGATCATTAATACCCCTTGAGAGAACCGATAAATGGAATCCTAAATATCGATAATTTTGTTGCCTAGTGCACCTTGAGGGACACTTGGACAATTGAGGATACATATGTATAAATTTTGCAAAGAATTGTGTTTGAATTGAATACAAAAAATGTTTCGGATGTGGAATGCAGATTCGACTACCAATCCTCCTTCTTACAACATCTCGTTGATTGGGAGATACTCGTGTGTTATTCTTCCAAAAGTATTTAATGATGGATTTTAAAGCTTCAACAATTGATTTATCCTTTCGCAGTAGTCTACCAGAAAATGCCCATAACTCATTGTTATTTGGATCTTCCACTCTTGACGCCTTCCCACAGCTCTCATTAGAGACTTTCTACTTATTTTCAATGCTTTTCTTTTCTTTCTAATGAGTCAAGATTTCTTCATTTGAGTGATTACTATTGTTGATGTAAGTACACGTCATGTGACATTACTATCTTTTGTGCGTGATGTAGAACCCACACTCTCATATGCAGTCATTGGATTCTTTACAATAGATTTTTCACTTGACTCATCCATCGTTATTAGCCCAAGAATCTTCATGATGGGCCTAAATTTTAGATTTCTCATCATTTGAACAAATAGTTGGCATATTCCTGTCATATTTAATTTTTCAAAAAATAATCTCCAAATACAGATAGCATATCTTTGACAAGTACGCTTGGGAATCTTGTCAAGAATTTGTTACAAAATGTTAGTATCAATATCAATCAAATATTTTGGCTTTAATTATTCTAGGAGGTGTTTTCAACTGTTGAGTGGCCTCAACATTACGAACATCAACAAAAATATGTATCAATTGTGAACCTTCAACCGAAATTGACATGCCTTCAAATTGAGATGTGAAAGATGGATCCTCACCAACTTGAGATGTTAATGGTGTTCCTTAAACATGAAACAATGTTGTGCCTACACCTTCGGATATAGATAATGGTGTGCCTTCAACATGACATGATGTTGTTCCTACACCTTCGGATGTAGATAATGGTGTGCCTTGAGCATGAAACAATGGTGTGCTATCAAGATGATACAAGGGTGTGTCTCCAACATTGGATGGTGGTGTCTCTTCGACTTGGGAACTCATAGATGATGTTCCCACATCTTCATAATTCAATTGTCTTGTTGCACGCAAGTTTCTCATCCGTTTCCTTTTTGTTTCCAATTCCAATTCTCTCTTACTTTCTATTGATGTTTCATGTTCCTCATCCAAAGGAAAATCTTATTCTATGGTATGCAATTTTTGTGTTCACGAAGTTGTCTCATTCTTTCCTTTTCTTCTCTTTGTCTCTTTCATGTTATTCTATTGTTAGAGTCTTTGCTCGTTTCCTTGGCATGATGATGATTTGTACATATGAATTCATTACAATTTTCAAGTTATTATATTAATCTACTACAAGAAGTAAAACTTTATAATATCAATCTAAATTATATTAACTGAAAATATAATAGAAATCTTTTACAATATGTTAAATTATTTCTTCAACAAATCCATATCATAGCAATGCATGTACAAAAAGACTCTTTACTCACAATTCACATGTAAAAAATTAAAAAACATACCTCAATGGATCAATTTTGGTGAAGAATGATTGACTTTCATTCTTCGATGTTGACTTCGGAACAAAAATGTGTTGCAAATTGATAGAATATACTTTGTTATTTTCAACACCATGAAAAGAAAATATTTGTCGAGCAGACTGTAAAAAACAAACAACAGTTAAAAGTGGACCTCTTTCACGAGTTTATTACCTTTATTACCATTTTTTGTGTTCTTACATAGGGCGCACACCCTATGTTAGACATACAAAATGATAGAGAGAGAGAGAGAGAGAGAGGCGCAAACAAGTACAAAATGAAGAATCCATTACCAATTATAATCCCGAGGTCATCAATTTGATTAGTCATGCTAACCAAGGTTTCCTTTTGTAGGGATTGAATGAAAGACTAAAGAATCGCAATGAAACCCATCATAAGAAACCATTTCAGAAGATAAAATTGGAAGGAAGTACATCTTTCAAACGTTTGTCTGTAGAAGATGATATGAATTTTTTTTTACCACGCCATGTTAAAGGATTGGTTGGCTTTGGAGTTCCAGGTCACCCTGTCGATCTATGGGTGAAGCTTAACAATTTTGTGCAAGGACCCCCCCTATTTTTATTTTGAAGATGTGTTTAATACACTAAGGGATGTATGGGCAAAAATACCCTGATATCTCCATAATATTGAACCAAAAATTATGGATTCCAAGTACTTTTCAGTTTCTAGTAGAAAATGTGGTTACGTGCATAGCCTTCCTATTGATAATCATTTTTAGATTTTACCTTTTCCACCAATGACAATTGAAGATGAATTTCCTGAATATCAAAAGTATTGTCTGATTTTACCTTTGCCACACACGTATCTGTTCTTCCAGGATAGAGCGTATATGATCCCTTGGAAATGCTTTCCAGATAGAAACAATAGGATACCACCTTTATGTTTTGAAGCCTATTTATCCAAAGGGGATAAATATCCTTTCATTGTTCTTTGTAATTGGGGGTGCAGAAGTTGCTTTGCATCGTTTGGGTATTCTACTCAATTATGTTGTATCTGCAGAAATTTGCAAACAAAACAGGGTTATTCTCAGAAGCTGGTGGGAAAAATCATATCAAAAGGGTAAAATAATTGAGGTGGGGGATGTGAAGGATCTAATAGTAGAAAGACTTGATGAAATGATTAACTTGATTGGAATTTTTGATCTCATAATAGGTGGAAGCCCTTGTAACAATCTTTTAGGCAACAATAGGTGCACTAGGCATGGACTGGATGGAAATCAATCTTCTATTTTCTATGAATTGCCAAGGATTCTGAATTATGTAAGGGGTGTACAATGCATTCGAGCCTAACTTGACACAATATTTTTGGTATGCACGATATGATTATTACATGTAGACTCTCTGTGAAAAAAACTTTCTTACTACCCTGGGTCTCATGACATGTTTGTCCAATTTTCTCTTTTTAGTTTCTCTAACTCAGAGTTGGAGAGATAAGCAGGATTGCAACATGAAGTCGTGGAAAACAATGGAAAAAAATGAAGGAATTCTCAAAGAATATTTGTAAAATTCTCAAAGAGAGAGAGAGAGAGAGAGAGAGAGAGAGATGCAACAGTGTTTGAATACTTTTTTCCCTTCTAGTATTTGACACTATCTTGTTTCACTTCTAGTATTTGGCATTATCTGTAACAATCTTTGAATACTTGTTTCACCTCTAGTGTTTGACATTATATAAATTAATCCAGTGGATGTCACATGTGCAAATCTCATCGCTAGACCTTATTACAATTTGTGTGCGTGTGTATTAGGATAACTTATTTTTGGTATGCACAATATGATTATTGCATATAGATTCTCTTTGAAGTGACCTTTCTTACTACCCTGGGTCTCATGACATGTTTGTCCAATTTTCGCTTTTTAGTTTCTCTAACTTAGAGATGGAGAGCTAAGCAAGATTGCAACATGAAGTCATGGCAAACAATGGCAAACAACCAAGGAATTCTCAAAGAAAATTCTCTCTCTCTCTCTCTCTCTCTCTCTAGTTTCTCTAACTCAGAGCTGGAGAGCTAAGCAAGATTGCAACATGAAGTCATGGCAAACAATGGCAAACAACCAGGGAATTCTCAAAGACAACTCTCTCTCTCTCTCTCTCTCTCTCTCTCTCTCTCCTTTTGTCATTTTGTGTCTAATATAGGGTGTACGCCCTATAGTGCATATGCCATATAGGGCGTACACCCTTTTAATGACATTGATGTTTACCAAGACTAAGGCTTGGATTTTCCTTGGAGTTCCAACCCAAAGGCCTAGAGGATTCAAACAAGTCTGAGACGTGTTTTCTAGTAAACATAGAAAAAAATGTTTTTCTTGTGTGCTCCCCATTAGGTTTGCACGTGGTTCAATAACAATAAAAGTAGAAGACATGATATTTTATATCTCTATGATAGCTATCTAACGATGTAATTTATTTTGAATTCTCATTATGTTTAGCTTTTCATTTTTAATTTATTTTCTAAGTATATCTGATTTTTCTCAAAAACCAACGTGTATTCATTTGGGCTTAGATTTTGGCTCGTTCGTCGAATTTTGAAAAACATTACATTTTTAGAAACTAAACTCCATTGTACACACTTTAAAAAAAAAAGAAGTTTTCATTTTCAATTAGTTTTCAATGATATCTAGGGGGAGCACACATAAATTTCACATTTTCAGGATGTGTCCACTTCGGAAAATGGCAAAAAATCACACTTTCATAAAAAAATTAGTAGAAAAATCTGGGATAAACTAGGTGTTGTTAGCTGATTTCTCACCTGAGAAATTAATTTTTTTTTTTAAAAAGTTAACATTTTAGGGGGAGCACACCAGACGCTATGTTATGTTTTTTCACAAAAAGAAGGACCACTTTTTGTGTTCCCCCTTTTTGAGGGCCTTAATCTCTACCATTTCTAAAATAAATTAGTAGTTTGGAAGATAGATTTGGAGTAGAACAACTCTTGTTTTCATCACATTTTAAAATTTTGAGTGTAACTATCCTCAATTTCTCGTTGAAGTTCAGAGTTTGCTGATTTCAGAAAAAAAAAGTAGCATCTTATACCCCCTTTTTGGTCCCCCATCTTTGTGCACTTACCCTGCTACCTTCTGAAACCTCAATCTCATAAGGGGTGATGTCATTGTCCAAGACAACAACATGGCCTATATTAGATTTTAACATATTAAATGTGGTACTTCTTGGGTTCTTACTAATATCTATGCTCCAAACACTTTGAAGGGGAGAAGTAAATTTTGGAAAAGATTTGAAGTGGTCAAATCTAGCTTCAAAGATGAAAGTTGGCTAATTATGAGAGATTTTAACACCCTGTTAAAGGATAAAAAAAATATGGTAGATTCCCTTCTGAACTGGAGAGAAGATTGGACTTGATGGACTTCATCAACTCTCAAACCCTCCATGACATGGATCTTTAGGGTGTTTAGTACACTTGGACCAATAGAAGATCTAGACAAGACACAATTCAAGTTCATCTGGACATAGCTTTGATCTCCAATGACTGGTATGTTCACTACTTATACTCTTTGTCTGCCCATGCCAGAGTTGGGTCAGACCACTACCCTATCTTTTTCTTGGATGACTCTATTAAAGGTAGAAGACATTTCCCTTTTATCTTTGAGAAGATGTGGACTATGCATATAGATTTGGAAAATAAAATAAAAGATTGGTGGAAGATTCATGTGGAGGAGATTGCTATGTTTAGAGTGGTCAAGAAACTTAAACATGTTAAGGATTGTATTAGGAATTGGAATAAGGAGAGCTTTGGCGATATTTTATCTTCCAAATTTTCCATCCAAGATGAAATTAAAATAATTCAAGATAAAATTCAAGTAGATGGTTATAAGACTTTCTCTATTTTAGATGAAAATGAAATTCTTAAGGGTTACCATGATATCATTGCTAAGGAAGAGGATTTTTGGAAAGTGAGAGCCCACTCTCTCTGGCTTATTGAAGGGGACATGAATACTAGATATTTCCACATGACCACTCTTAAACATAAAGCTACAAACAAAATTTCAAAACTTGAGGTGAATAATGGTACTATTGAAGAGGAGACCAATATAAGGCAGGAGGCTAAAGGACACTTTTCTGGTCTCCTTTCTCAAGACCTCAATCTAAACTAGATTACCCAAGATGAATTGATTCAATGCATTCCTCCTCTTATCAATGAAGATCAAAATTCCTCTATTGGGGATTTACCCTCCAGAGATGAAGTTAAGAAAGTTGTCTTTTCTTTTGAAGGAAACAAGGCTCCTAGTCCACATGACTTCCCTATGTTTTTCTTTCAGATGTACTGGCCCATTCTAGGTAAAGATGTTACCTATGTTGTCAAGGAATTATTTGGGGATAAAAGTATCTTAAAGGAGATCAATGGTACCTTTCTGGCCCTCATACCTAAATTTGCGGGTATTGAATCTTTGGATCTGGTACGTCCTATCAGTCTTTGCAATTCTTTTTATAAAATCATTTCTAAGATTCTTACCTCAAGGCTTCTTTCTTTGCATCCTTCCATCATATCTCCTTAACATAATGGTTTTGTTCCGGGAAGAAAAATCCTAGACTCCATAATTATGGTCCATGAAAATATCCATTCCTTATCTTTGGCCAAGAAACATGGCTTTATCTTCAAGATGGATTTGTCCAAAGCTTATGATAGAGTTGACTGGACCATTCTGCAGAAAATCCTTTTGGCTTTTGTATTTAATAAGAGTAGTGTGTGTTTGATTATGCAATTGGTTTCTTCGGTTAAATTTTATGTTCTGATCAATGAAACTCACTCTCTTTTATTTAAATCCTCCAGGGGTCTGAGACAGGGAACTCGTTGTCTCCTATTTTGTTTTTTATTTTGGTAGAAAGTTTGTGGAGATATATTTCTCATCTGGTGGACGTTGGTTCTTTCAAAGGGCTTTATCCCTCATCCTCTCCCCAGGTCTTCTGTCATCAGAAATATTTTGATGATTTGATTATCTTGGGGGAGGCTACTATTAAGGAATCTAAATTTCTAAATGAAACTATCAACAAGTATGGATCAACAACATGACAACTTATTAATTGGGCCATAAGCAACATTTTTTTATAAATACTCCTGATAGCAGACAAAAGAGGATCAATAAAAATTGATACTCTCCCTTCAACGTACTTAGGTCTCCCTCTTTATATCAACCCCCCAAATTCCTTCTCGATCTCTTTAGTGGAAAATTTCAATAAAAAATTATCTGGTTGTAAGGGCACCCTCCTAAGTCAAGCTCAAATAGTTTAGCTTCTTAAAGCTTCTCTGCAGAGTATTCTTGTCTATGCTCTGGTGTAGGAGCACCTAGGAATGTAGTTGGAGCCACGAGGAAATCAGGGGCAAGTAGAGGAGTTAAATAATATAGACAAGTAAATTATGATTTATTGAAGCCAATAATGACATTGATGATAAATATAAGGTAATGGTCAAGTGTCATAATGGTCTGTGTAAGGTCCAAAGGACCAAAGTATGTAATAATGGTCAAATATGACCAAATGATAAAAATGTATGATTTTTGGGTTTAGGAGTCATTATTAGGGTGTCTTTAATCATTTTGGTCAATAAAAATCCCTTTTTTTGCCTTGCAAATCATTAAAATAGTCAAGTTTACAATTGGAGGGAAAACCCCCAATATGAATTTAAAAAACAACGATTAGTTGGCTAGTTTAGTGTTTGATGTTTTATTAAGAAAAAAGTTGGTTGTATTCAGTTTGGGAAGGTTTTTAGGAGTCTATAATTCATATTTCCACATTTTGAAACTATGTGGAAAAGAAAAATTAAGTTGGTATAATCAGATTGTACGGACTATGCTAAAAAAAGAAGTTAATGAAATACAACTTTTCTTGTATTTACTTCATTTCTTTGTTGGTTTATGATTGAAAATTCATTGAATCTCCCATGTATTGATTGAATATAGTTATTTACATGCCCTTTCATTGAATAAAGTCATTTTTCAATTCATTCCTTTGAAATATACTTGACTAGTTTGAAATAACCCTGGGATTGTTTTTTAAGTTTTGTGAATTGCTAATGGAGTAAGGTCATTCCAGTTTATGTACTTTTTGTTTCTTGTGGGATAGACCTCTAATAATGTATAATATCTCCTACTAATATAATAATTCAGGTGTGAAGAAGAAATAGGGTGATCACTCCATTTGGTGAAGAGGATGTATGTGAATGATACATTGAATGAGGGTTAACAAAATTATCAACTAGAAGAAATTGCGGTTGAGTGATCAAATGATGTTATGAGAACCTAAAATTTTGGTAAAAGGTAAATATTAACATTATCTAAAACTTTCCTTGCTTCCATAAAAATTGTTTTGGATGTTTTGAAGTTCTACCAAAGAAATATGCAGAAACTATCCTCAAAAAGACTAAATTTGGACATTAACTTTATTATGTTTATGCAAAGTATTTCAAAATAAGAATAGTTGGTTTTCATATATGTCACATTAATGCCAAAAGGGTATCTAAATATCTAATTTATTTGTTTGGTTTTTTGGAAAGTTTGGAGAAAAATGGAAAAGACAGGGTTAGGAGACCTAGTTGGTGAATAAGACTAGTTGAGGGCTTGGATTGGGGTTTTTATCAGATTAGTTCACACAATTTTGGAACCTATCAAATCACTTTTTTTGGGTCAGATAAGGTGGATCAAGAAATAGGAATCATTTGTTGAAGGTAAGGACTAAGATTGAGTGTCTGGAGGCATTTGGTTCAGTAGGAACACATTGGGAATTTGGGCATTTTGGGAAATCTATTGTGAAGTTTTGGGTTAGGTCTCTTGGCTTTGCATCAAGTGGGATCAGAGCATGCTAGTAGATCCTAGAAGGGATAAAAAGTCAGTAAGGCAATAAATAATGGCTTCAAAGAATCATATGGCTAGGGAAATAGAAGAGTTGAAGGAAGCCCTTGAACAAGAAAAGAGAGAGAAGAGGGAACTTGAGGCAGAAAAAAAGGGAAGAAAGATAGATGAAGGGGAGATTGTAGTTGTTAGAAAGGATTGAAGCCTTGGAGAAAGAAAAAGGAGAACCTATGAGAGAAGAGGTTCATGAAGAAAATAACAAGGGAGAAGAGGAGTACAATGAAAGACAAGCACATGGAGGGTATAGAGAAGAAGATGAACCTGAGGAGAGAGGGTTTGTGAGGTTGATTAAGGTAGTGCAAGGCACTGGTGGAAGAAACAATGTGGATATGAAAATGTATTAGGGAAAGATGGAGAGTGAAGAAGTGCTTGGATGGATAACGACACTTGAAAACTACTTTGAATTGGAGGATGTAGAAGAAGATAAGAAGGTGAAGATGGCTAAGGCTAGATTGAGGGGAACAACCCTTACATGGTGCACACGCATTCAAACTCAAAGGATGGATAGAGGATTGGAAAATATTACAAGATGGGAGAGGATGAAGGCTATGGTAAAATGGAAAAATTTGAAGCAAAGAGACATGGATGTGATGAACTACACGGAACAATTTCAAAGTTGAGCATAAGGGGAGGAGTGGAAGATGAAGAAGAGAAGGTGGCTAGGTACCGTAATGGCCTTAGATTAAATATACAAGATGAGTTAGGTCTGAGTGTACCTAGAACCCTTGGGGAATGTTTTCAACTTTCTATAAGAGTAGAGAAGAATTCAAAGAGGAAACAAGAAAGACAAGGAAACAACAAAGGTGGAGGATCAGTAAGATGTAGAGGAGGAAGATCAAATCAGGGAACACAACCATGAGATGAAAAAGATAAGGGATCTACATCATAATAAATAGGAGGATATAACTAAAAAGGTGGAGGAAAATTTAGAGGTGGAAGGGGAACTTTCACAGGTAAGCTCTATAATTGTGGAGAAGTGGGACACCCATCTTTCAATTGTCCTAAGATTTATAAGAATAGAGATGCAGAGAGGAAGGTTACATTAACACAACACAAAGATGAAAATGAGGAGGATGAACAAAAAGGGGGAGAAAGAAGGACAATCATGACATATCCTGAAGTTGGGGAGTGTGTCATGATGAGAAAAGGAGAACTATTGTAGAAGGTACCACAAGTATCCATCTTCAAAACCAATTACATGAGTCATGGTAAGATTTTCAAGTTGATCATTGATTCAGGTTATTTTGATAATCTTGTTTTATATGATATGGTGTACAAGTTAGGATTGAAAACATTTTCTCACCCTAATCCTTAGTATGCTACTTGGGTGAGTCAAGAGAAAAATATTGTGATAAGGGAGAAGGCATATGTAGATTTTTTCAGTTGGGGCTTATCATGATTAGATCTTGTGTGATATTATCCCTATGACGTGTGGCCATATTATTTTGGGAAGACCATAGCAGTACTTGAGGAGAACAATCCATGACAGGTATGCAAACACTTAAATAGTGCACAAGGATGATGAAAAGTAAAAATTCATGCCTTTACCTATTGACGCAAAAAGGAGAACATAATGTTATTTATTTTGGGGATAAAATTAATGTAAGTATGCAGGTTTGGAAGAACTTCGATACAGGTAAAAGAAAGAAGAACAAGAAAAAATAAGGACTGGTTACATGACAGTGGGATAGGATAGTCCTAGAGGACATATTGGTTTGAGTCAAGAAAGCATCACGATTGGTGCAATTGACTGCCCTATAAGGGTACAAAGTAGAGTGGAGGATAAAAAATCAGTAATATATGATGGGACAAGTCCAAGTGACTTGAAAAAGACAAGTAACAAGTAGGAGTAGCATAAAATACAAGACTATCCCATGGAAGGGACTAAGCATACATTTTTTTGCATTAATCTTTCTTGTAAGGTGAATGCATGTGGGAGAATGGTTAGAAAGCCTTTTGGGGAGTTGTTATTACAATAGAAGTCCCCTATGGAGCCATTCATGAAGACACCTTTAAGGAGGATCCATGGAGTTAGGAGAAAGCCCTTTAACTCTTGGGGCAAGAGTTCTTTTCTTGTTGGGGAGTATGGTGTAGGAGCACCTATGAATGCAATTGGAGCCATGAGGACATCAAGGGCCAATGGAGGAGTTCAAGATGATACACAAGTCAATTACGATGTATTGAAGCCAATAATGGCATTTATGATGATAAATATAATGTAATGGTCATATGTCATAATGGTCTGTCTAAGGTCCAAAGGACAAAAGTATGTAATAATGGTCAAATATGACTAAATGATGATAATGTAACTAATTGAATGTTTGAAGATGTCAAGTTGATCACTGAAATGCAGAAAGATAATGCAAGAAATTAAATCAGTTAATGGATTGTATTATCATTGATGTCAACTTGATATAATCTAATCGGTTATAACCAAAGTGTCAAAGACTTCAGAGAATCAGAGAGAGAAATATTATGCTTTTAGTAATGCATAAAAGACAAGCATTCACAATGTGACTTCAAACAATGATGAATAGTGGAACCCGATGGACAAAGATCACCAAAATTCAAGTTATAGTGATGCCTGAGAAAGAACGCCGATGAGCATTACCGAAAAGCATAATCACAAGCATAACCGATGGCCATAATCATAGTGTAAAATGATGGAGAAGCCCGAGGAGAACTAGAGTGTTGACCGACACTATCAAAGAGTTAAACATTGAAATTAACTTGAGTTCATAAACAAAAAAATATCTAGCTGGTAGAGCCAAATATGGACTTAACTGTTAGTTATCTTTGTTTTCATCGACAAGATAAAGCGAGAGATAAGTAAAGGATTTAAAACAGTTTTGTCCAATTGGAAAGAAGCTATCTGCCAGAGAAAACATGATTTTTGCTTTAAATCTAATTGACTAAGATTGCAGATCATGCCAAGATCAAGAAAATCAAGAACCTAACAATGGTGATATCATATCTATAAAAGAGACAACTTAATTCTTTACGAATTGAGAGGGTGAATGAATGAAAAAGAGGACACTGAAGAGAAACTAATGAAGAGAAACTTCATACAGTCCTGATCAATCAAGCTGAGGAAAGAGCTAAAGTTTTCTGCAGACATCGAGAAATAGAGCACAACATCACCGAGCAGAACTAAAGTGGAGAAAAGGTATTAACAGAGATATATTGATCAGATTAAGTTTATGAGATTACAATAGATCTAAAAATCTGCAAGTGTAAGTTGTATATGTGAACAAATCATACTGTTTCAATTTGACCATTGATTCATAAAGTCTCTTAACTGAGAAGAATTTAAAGATCCTTTCTATATTAAGATACATCCCAAGGAGTATCAAAAAGTTTGATCACGAAGATAGAATGAGATGCCAGATACCTATTGTCAGGCCAAGTGAGTGTTTGATCAAGGAAGGTAGCTAGAGATGCTCGATATCAAGTGACAGACTAAAATTTTATATCCTCTAATTGTTAGAAACACTGAGAGGAGGGGGGGGGGGGGGAATCAATGTTTGTCTATTAATTACTTTTTAGCAACTTAAACA
>MU224358.1:431989-449065 GCA_018584345.1 Thuja plicata | reverse complement strand
AAGAAGTCTTTCCTTTTAACTGGTTTACTCATGACCTTGTTATGAAATATTGATGCATGCCTATACAAGAGACTTGTGTTTTACTTACAATTCAGAGTTAGTTGACCCAGGGGTTTATCCTGTGTGTGTTATGTTTTCATGCCAATTTCGGTGCATCACCTAGTAGGTAGTTTGCTTTCAGTCATTTCCCTTTCAAGCAATCCTTCTATCCCTTTCCCTCAAAGATTTACTTTCCTATTTAAGAAGCAAATTAAGGTGATTATCCAAGAGGAACCAGCCTAGAACCTGGAGGTCTCATCTCAGTTAGCATAGGTCCCACAACCTGGAGATGATTCCCTTGTTATACTGGATTATCAAGACCAAGAGAGCTTGAGATCAGAGGCGCAAATTCAGTGTATAACAGGAATTAGTACCCACAAATATTGTACTAGTATAATGAACCTGTTAAAGTTCCTTTTCCCTGTTAGAAGCAGTCTTTACAATATGAGTACAATGACCTGGTTAAAGGTTTGACCCTATTAGGAGTCTTTTAAAAAACCTTGTTAAAGGTATATGGCTCACTTCCTAGGCTCACTTCCCAATAGGATGAAGGCTACAACCTTTTGAAAGTTGATACACACTATATCAAAAGTGAACTGCTGTGATGACACTATTGTTTGATCAATTCTGTGTATGCGCTGATGCTCTTACTCTCTTAAAGAGCTTTACCTCATATTTACTTCATCATATTGCTCTTCTATATCTTTCTCATACATCATAATCAACACTTGTAACATAACTTTACATTACATACTTACATGTTCATACCCGAATAGGCGTGACTCAAAACAAGACTATAGTCGGCCCTAAAACATAATACATAATACTTGTGAACAAGTCAGCTCAAGCATGTTTACAAAAATACTAATTACATCATTACAACCATATAATCAAAGGCACTTAGTCGTTACATAACAAAATAATTCACGCTGATCAAAACACTAGTTGGCTTTCATGCTCTGTCTTCTGGACTGTTGGTCTACTGATCTTTGTGTAACTTCTTTGTACTATCATTTCATACTATGAATGTCTGGATGTAGTATATACACATGTCATAGAACATATATCTGAATGCACATACTCTGATTCGATCTCTTGCATGTGCGCTGATGTGCTGATCACTGAATATCTCTGTCTGCCCTGTTTCCATACTTAGTCATTTTATCTTCTAAGTTATCTTTGACATAAACTTAGTATGAATTTTTTTCCATGATGACAACACAAAATAAGTCATGCATCCTCTAGGAGTCAACTTTCCAACACTAACAAGGTCACACCTAACAGTGTGTTTGTAACTTTTAACAAGGTTGGCTCTTTACCAAGCTCACTTTAGAAGAGTGAAAATTTTGGGTTACCGGTCCCAAGTGGTTTTTCCCTTAATAGGGTTTCCACGTTAAAAATCCATGTGTAAATGTGTTTATGAGTCAATACTTTAGTTTTTTTCATTACACATAGCTTAATTGGATTGATCGGTATACTCTAGATAATTTACTGTCTTTCGGTAAATTAACAGATTGCTATTCGGTAAACATACAGTGTAAGGTTTAATAAAGCATTCCAAGCAGTACTAATTTGATAATTGTATTTGAAGGCATTCATCTTATAGGAATAAAGATAACTAGAGGCTTAATATTGTGGTACTAAGTTTTTGGGTTAATTATTGGAATATTTTTGAGGCCACTGATTCAAACCCCCCTCTTAGTTATTACTAAAAATTGGTATCAGAGCTTGTGTGCTTAGAAAGGGAGTTTAATAGTGCAAGCAAAAGATCACAAGATGAATAGATGAGATGTGCCCAAGTTGAATAAAGACAAATTTTCATCATGAAAATCAGAATAAGACTCCACCTATCAGGTATTGGAAATGATGTTACTCAATACCTTGATATTAAATATGTGTTGCCTACATGACCTCACACTCTTGAGAAATTAAGAGTGAAGCATGAGCATAACTGCATGACGATACATCATCACTCTCCAATGATGAGTTTGAAGATGTCAAAAAATGAACCTCTGTGAAGGAAATGTGGGATAAGTTGAAGTTGGTACATGGAGGACATGCCAATGTACTAAGAGCAAAGGCAGAAAGCCTAAGAGGGAGTTTTGATGACCTAAGGATGAAACAAGGATGAAACAAGGAGAAAACATCACTCAGCATAGCTGTAGAATCAAAGAGGAAGTCAATGCTATTTGAAGATTTGGAGGTGTACTTGAAAAAGAGACAGTGGTAAGTAAAATCTTAAGAACCATACTACCCAGGTATATGGTATTAGAGTTTCTTCTATTCAAGAAATGAGAGCAGTTGCAAAGAATATAGTTTCTCTAGATAGTCTGATTGGTAGACTGATTTCATTTGAGATGGATAACTGTGATAATAGTGTCTTACCATCTATAGAATCTGAATTCAAATCTTCTTTAAAGATAAGAAATTCAAGTCATAGACATGCAATTAGAAATGATAGTGACAGTGATAATGAGATTGAAGCACTAATGGCAAGAAGATTGCAGAGAGGCAAAGGTAGATACAAAGGTAAATTACCACTTGTATGTTTCAATTGTAAAGAGGTTGGACACTTTGCTGAAAGATGTGCAAACAAAAGAAAAGATGACAGAGGAAATGACAGATCATATGAGAAGAAATTTGATAGAGGTGATAACAGAGATTACCAAAGCAACTGACAATCTAAAAAAAGAGATACCCGAGACTACAAGGGCAAAGGGAAGAAATCTTGTTTCCTAGATGAGAACAGAGTTGATGACACTCAAACCAAATCAGAAGAAGACATTGAGATGGTATTTGTAGCCATCAAGGATGATTCAGATGAAGAAGAGCAAAGGTATGTAGAAACTGCACTCATATCTAAAGTTAGTAAGAATGATGTCTGGATCATAGATAGTGGCTACACTCACCATATGACCGGTGATAATTTTTTTTTGAGACTTTTGAATACTATAATGATGGTTCAGTGAGAATGGGAAATGATACACCTTGTCCAGTTGAAGGTAAATGAACTATAATGTTGAATAACCTGATCAAATGTGAAAATTCCTACTAAGTAAAAGGACTGAATTATAATTTTTTAAGTGTTTCACAACTGAATAATATAGGTCACTGAGTGACATTTGAAAATAAGAAGGCAAAGATCTTCAATGAATTAGGAAGGTTGATTGGAACTGGTGAGAAGACAAAAGGTAACCTTTTCTATCTTGATGACACTAACACCACTTGTTTAATGGTTAGAAACGAAGACATATGGTTGTGGCACAAAAGATTGTGTCATGTGAACTTTGACAACATGATAAAAATAAGCAATCAAAGGAATGTTAGAGGCTTACCGAGCATGACTAAGCCTGAGAATATCATGTGCAAGAATTGTCAAAAAGGTAATATGAGAACATCTAGTTTCAAGAGAAAAACCCATATATCTAATGAAATTCTATAATTAGTCCATACAGATCTATGTGGATCCATGAGGAAAAAGAACTACTATGGAGATAGGTATTTTATTATCTTTGTTGATGATTATTCTAGAATGATGACAATCATGTTCTTAAAAGATAAATCAGAAGCATTTAAGATGTTTAAATGGTACAAGGATATGGTAGAAAAACAAAGTGAAAAGAAATAGAAATACTTAAGGTCAGAGAAAGGAGGGGAATTTACTTCAGATGAATTCACTAACTATTGCAATGAGCATGGAATCAAAAGATAGGTTTTTGCGCCGAGAACACCATATCAAAATGGAATTGCTGAAAGGAGAAACAGATCAATTGTTGACTATGCAAGAACATTGATGATTGAGAAGAGCATCACTCAAAATTTCTAGAGGGAAGCTATCGGTACTGCTATCTACACATTAAACAGAGTACAATTGAAAGACACAAAGAAGACACCCTATGAGCTCTGGTATGGTTATAAACCCAATGTAAGTTACTTTAGAATCTTTGGTACTCAATGTTATATTTTGAAGGATGATAAAGATGGAAAATTGACTCCAAAAGTGATGAAGGTATCCTTCTAGGGTACTCAACCAAAATCGGGTCTTATAAATTCCTTAACAAGTCACCTAACAAGATCATTGAAAGTGCAAATGTGAAAATAGATGAATTTATGGAAAAGAATGATAAGGAAAATAGAAAAGAACCAAAGGACTAAAATAGGTTTGTTTATACAAAACCTAATACTCTACCCGAGCAATAGTGTATCGCTCCCAAACAATAGAACATTGCACCCGAGCATTAGGCTGCAATTACCGAAAATTAGGAAAATCCTCAAGATGATGTTCGGAACAATGGAGATCAGAATGAAGGTCAAGAAGATGATCAGAATGATGAACAAAGGGATGAACTGAAACTTTCCAAGTATGTCAGAAGACATCATCCACAGAATCAAATCATAGGAGACAAGAAGGCTGGAACAAGAACAAGAAGTAAGTCACTAAACACTACATATTTATTTTGTGATTTTGAGCCTAAATCTATCAATACTGCACTTGAGAATGAAGAATGGGTCAGTGCTATGAATGAAAAAATAGAACAGATTGAGAAGAACAATACATGGACACTAGTACTGAGACTGGATGAGAAGAATGTCATTGGTACCAAATGGATATTCAGAAACAAGTTGAATGAGAATGGAGAAGTCACAAGAAAAAAAGCAAGGTTAGTATGCAAGGGATGTGAACAAGAAGAAGGTATTGATTATGGAGAAAACTTTGCACCCATTTCTAGACTAGAAGGAGTTAGAGTATTACTTTCTTATGCTGCATTTAAAGATTTCAAGTTATACTAGATGGATGTCAAATCTGCATTCCTAAATTGAATACTGGAAGAAGAGGTATACATTGAACAACCAGAAGGGTTTGTTGATCCAGACAAGAGAAAAATGGTATGTAGACTACATAAAGCCTTGTATGGATTAAAACAAGCACCTAGAGCCTGGTATGAAAGGCTTCACTCCTATCTCATAAGCATAAAATTTGATAGAACAAGTGAAAATAACAATCTATACTTAAAAGAAGATACCGATGGTAATATTTTGATTGCTGAAATTTTTGTTGATGATATCATTTTTGGGGGAAATGAATTGTTATGCAAATCCTTTGCTAATGAAATAAGCAAAGTATTTGAAATGTCTATGTTTGGGGAGATCAAATTCTTTCTTGGTCTACAGACTCTTCAACAAGATGCAAGCATATATATCACTCAGTCCAAATACATCAAAGAAGTGTTGAAAATATTCAAGATGGAAGATTCCAAACCAGTTAGAACACCTATGGCCACCAGATGTAAGCTGAAAAAAGAAGACAAATAAAATGAGGTGAATTAGACCTTATATAGATCAATGACTGGCAAAATAATGTATGTTGTTCATACTAGACTAGATATAGCACATGCATGTTGAATAGTTGCAAGATTCTCTACTAATCCCAAAGAATCAAATATGACTATTGTCAAGAGAATTTTGAGATATTTAAATAACACTGAGGACTATGGATTATGGTATAAAAGAGAAGGAAACTTTGAGCTACAAGTCTATACAGATGCTAATTGGGTTGGAAACATTGATGACCGAAAGAGTTCAACTAGAGGAGCATTCTTCATGGGTGACAAACTTGTCACATGGATCAGTAAGAAGAAAGGATGCATCTCTCAGTCTAATGCAGAAGCAGAGTATGTGGCTGCTACAAATTGCTCCAATATTTCATGGATCAAACAATTGCTGGAAGGTATGAATATGAAGATTCTTGAACCAGTAATTATCTACTATGATAACACTAGTGCAATTAACATTTCTAAGAATCTAGTCATGCATGCTAAGTCTAAGCATATTGCTATCAAATATCACTATTTGAGAGAACAAGTGAAAGAAAAGGAGATGACATTGAAATATGTTCAATCAAAGGAACAATTAGCTGATATATTCACCGAGCCATTACCAAAAGATACTTTTGAGTACCTGAGAAAGAGACTAGGGGTACAACCCTTGTCTATCAGTCAGTAAGCTGACTAGGAGGATGCATCAACCTATACCAAATCTGAAGATCAATCATGTTGATGCAAACACCGATATGAACAGAAATAGATACATCTGTACACATTAAGGTATGAGTATGCACTGAACACCAAAGACATTGTATTGCTGATGGATAGGGGAATTCAAGGAACATATTATATAAGGGATGGAACATGATATAGATGATTTTTGTTTGGCATTGTTGTCAAAGGGAGAGATTATCTCATTATCATAAGGGAGAGATTATCTCATTGAATCATAATGTAGAGATTATCTCATTGATCAAAATAGATTATATCATTATCCATGAAGTGAAGTTCCTGAAAAATAAGAAAGGAAGAGTTAATCAATATTCAAAGGGAGAGAAATTGATTGCATATGAAATATCCATCTCAAGGAGAGAAGAAACAAAGGGAGAGAGTTCAGACAAAGAGAGAAAGATTGCTGTCAAAGGAAAAAGATATTATCAAGAAGAGGAAAAGTCAAGGAAGAGCACATATCAGAACAGAGACATAAGATGCTACATCTTTCTAGTGAAGGGATTGAAGATTGAAGACAATCATTCTGCAAGAAACAAATCTAAGCTATTTTGAACTTACCGAAAGCTAGACATTTGTAATAGTTACAATAGGAAAGCTTGACGAAAATGTTATATTTCATGTTGGATTAGTGATAGTATAGTATGATAATGTAGTATGTTGCCATCAATGCCAAAGGGAGAGATTGATGAAATGTAACTAATTGAATGTTTAAATATGTTAAGTTGATCACTGAAATGCAGAAAGATAATGCAAGACATTAAAGTAGTTAATGGATTGTATTGTCATTGATGTCAACTTGATATAATCTAATCGGTTATAATCAAAGTGTCAAATACCTCAAAGAATCAGAGAGAGAAATATTATGCTTTCAGTAATGCATAAAAGACAAGCATTCACAATGTGACTTCAAACATTGATGGCTAGTGGAACCCGATAGACATAGAATACCGAAAGTCAAGTCACAACGATGCCCGAGAAAGAACACCGATGAGTAGAATCACAAGCATAACTGATGACCAAAATCATAGTGTAAACTAACAAAGAAGCCCGAGGAGAACTGGAGTGTTGACCAAAGCTATCAAAGAGTTAAAACACTAAAATTAACTTGAGTTTAGAAATGACAAAATATCTAGCTGGTAGAGCTAAATATGGACTTAACTGGTAGTTATCTTTGTTTTCATCGACAAGATAAAGCCAGAGATAAGTAAAGGATTTAAAACTATTTTTTCCACTTGGTAAGAAGATCTCTGCGAGATAAAACATGATTTTTGCTTTAAATCTAATTGACTAAGATTGCGGATCATGCCAAGATCAAGAAAATCAAGAACCTAACAATGGTGACATCATGTCTATAAAAGAGACAACTTAATTATTTACGAATTGAGAGGGTGAATGAATGAAAAAGAGGACGCTGAACAGAAAATGATGAAGAGAAACTTCATAGAGTCCTGATCAATCAAGCTAAGGAAAGAGCTAAAGTTTTCTGCAGACACCGAGCAATAGAGAAAAATATCACCGAGCAGAACTAAAGTGGAGCAAAGGTATTAACAGAGATATATTGATCAGATTAAGTTTATGAGATTACAATAGATCTGAAAATTTGCAAGTATAAGTTGTATATGTGAATAGATCATAATGTTTTAGTTTAACCATTGATTCAGAAAGTCTCTTAGCCAAGCGGGATTTAAATATCCTTTCTATATTGAGATACATCCCAAGGAGTATCAAAAAGTTTGATCAGGAAGATAGCATGAGATGCCAGATACCTATTGACAAGTCAAGTGAGTGTTTGACCAAAGAAGGTAGCATAGAGACTCCTGATATCAAGTGACAGACTAAACTTTTAAATCCTCTAACAAGGTCACACCTAACAGTGTTTTTGTAACCTTTAATAGGGTTGGATCTTCACCAAGCTCACTTCAGAACAGTGAAAATTTTGGGTTACCAGTCCCAAGTGGTTTTTCTCTTAACAAGGTTTCCACATTAAAAATCCATGTGTAAATGTGTTTATGAGTCATTACTTTAGTCTTTTGCATTACACATAGCTTAACTGGATTGATCGATATACTCTAGATAATTTACTTTCTTTCAGTAAATTAACAGACTGCTATTTGGTAAAAATACAGTGTAAGGTTTAATAAAGCATTCCGAGAAGTAGTAATTTGATAATTGTATTTGAAGGTATTCATCTTATAGGGCTGAAGATAACTAGAGGCTTAATATTAACTAGAGGCTTAATATTGTGGTACTAAGTTTTTGGGTTGATTATTGGAATATTTTTGAGGCCACTAATTCACCTCCCCCCCTCTCAGTTATTACTAACAGAAAATGTAGGATTTTTGGGTTTAGGAGTCATTATTAGGGTGTATTTAATCATTTTGGTCAATAAAAAGGCCTTTTTCCTTGGAATTCATTAAAATAGTCAACTTTGCAATTGGAGGGAAATCCCCAAATTTGAATTTAAAAAGCAATGATTAGTTGGATAGTTTAGTGTTTAATGTTTTCTTAAGAAAAAATTGGTTGTATTCAGTTTGGGAAGGTTTTTAGGAGTCTATAAGTCACATTTCCACACTTTGAAAGTGTGTGGAAAATAAAAATTAAGTTGGTATAATCAGATTGTACGTATTGTGCTAAAAAAAGAAGTGAATGAAATAAGGGTTATCTTGCATTTACTTCATTTCTTTGTTGGTTTCTGATTGGAAATTCATTGGAATTCCAATGTATGATTGAATATACTTAATTAAATTCTCTTTCATTGATTCAATTCATTTTAAAATTCATTCCTTTGAAATATACTTGATTGGTTTGAAATAACCTTGAGATTGCTTTGTAACTTTTGTGAATTTATAATGGAGTAAGGTCATCCCACTTTATGTACTTGTTTTTTCTTGTGGGATGGTCCTCTGATCATGTATAATATCTCCTAATAATAGAATAATTCAGTTGTGAAGAAAAAATAGGGTGATCACCCCAATTGGTGAAGAGGACATGTGTGAATGATACATTGGATGAGGGTTACTAGAATTATCAACTAGAAGAAATTATGGTTGAGTGATCAAATGATGTCATGAAAACCTAATATTTTGAGACAAGGTAGATATTAAAATTGTATATGACTTTTATTCCTTCCATAAAAAATCTTTTGGATGTTGTGAAGGTCTACCAAAGAAATCTCCAGAAACTGTCCTGGAAAAGACTGAATTTGGACAATAACTTTAGTCTATTTATGAAAAGTGTTTCAAAAGATGGATTTTGATATATGGAATATTAATCCCAAAAGGGTATTTGAATATATCATTTATTTTTTTGGTGTTTAGGAAAGTTTGGGATAAAAATGGAAAAGTCAGGGTTAAGAGACCTAGTTGATGAATAGGCCTAGTTGAGGGCTTAGATTGGGGTTTCTTATAAGATTAGTTCACAAGAGTTTGGAACCTGTAGAATCACTTTTTTTCGGTTAGATAAGGTGGATCAAGGAATATGAATTATTGGTTGAAGTTAAGGACTAAGATTGAGTTTTTGGAGGCATTTGGTTCAGTAGGAACACATTGGGAATTTGGGCATTTTGGGAAGTCTATTGTGAAGTTTTGGGTTAGGTATCTTGGCTCTGCATCATGCTCTAAGTCTCTTTAAGATCTTGGGAAAGTATACTGATGCTATTGAAAAATTCCAAAGAAATGTTTTGTGGAATGGAGTAGAGGAAAAAAACAAAATTTCTCTGATTGCCTGGGATAACGTTTGCAGGACAAAAATAAGGTGAGGATTGGGTATCAAGAAAATAAGAGTGATGAACAATTCCCTTCTCTAAAAAAAAATCTAGAGAATATATCTCTCTAATGGTGAATGGAATAAAATATGGAGAAACAAATATACTAGGAATTACCCAACCCTGGATAGCTTTATAAACTCTAATGCTATAGCCACTGGATCAAACATACGGAAGAATAAAACTGCCAACATAAATATTATGATTAAGGGCACTTAATGGAAGGTGGGGAATGGTGAGAGAGTAAGGTTCTAGGAAGACCATTGGCTTGATGATGCTCCTCTAATTAACCACATTGAATGGGGTCCTTATGCCTTGGTTTTCAAAACTGAGTTTGGTCATTATGTTATTGTTTATTGGGACAAGGATAAGTGGAAGGACATAGAGATTGTTAGCTCCAATCTAATTCAGATCAAAAGACATATGTTCTCCATGATTCTTAATGAAGAAGAAGATACTTTTATATGGAAGATGGATTCAAAATGAGGCTTTACCACATCCTCTATGATCAATATGATGTTTACAAATTAGGAAGATCCACCTTGGTGGTCCAATGCCTAGATTAAGGGTCTTATTCCTAAAATTAACATGTTCTTTTGGATATTACTACGGAATAAGATCCTTACTATTGACAACTTGAAAAGAAGAGGCCTCAGTATTCCTAGTCACTGTTCTTTATGTTGTTAGGAGGAAGAGACAATGGAACACATTGCTATACATTGTCCCTTTGTTTTCTCTTTATGGTCCAGTCTTCTGGATATGTTGAATATGGAATGGGTCTTCCCTAAGAAAATTAATACCTTCTATTTTTCATGGAAAAGTCCTTCAAAAACCCCCTCTATAAAAACCCTATGGGGAATTTCTATGCCACATTTGTTGTGGGGAATATGGAAGGAAAGAAATGATATAATTTATAGGGATAAGTGGTCCCCTAAACATATTGTTTTCCAAAGGATTCAAAGAGCTATTATTGAAAATATGCATACTATGGGAGAGATGAATGTGCCTACTAGCAGGATGGATGAGGAAATATTAGATAAATGGAAGCTTGGTGGAAGATATAAGAAGAGTAATTTTACTAGAAAAAGGGAATAAGCTATTTGGCAAGTGCCCCCTAAGGGCTATATGAAAATCAATTTTGATGGGACCTCTAAAGGAAACCTAGGGAATGTTGGTTGTGGTTCTATTCTAAGAGATGATGAAGGAAATTGCATTGAGACTGTGGTTTCTCTTGTAGGGACTCAAACTAATCATAAGGCAGAAGCTATGACAGCTTATCAAGGTCTTCTCTTAGCTAAGAAATGAGAATGCAAAAATCTATGGGTTGAAGGGGACTCAAAAAACATTATTAACTATGTAAACAAAAAATGTAACCCCTCATGGACTATACAAACATTATTAAGGCCTCATGGGACATAATCAGTAATTTTAACAATTATTTTATAACCCATGGTTATAGGGAGATAAATGGTGTGGCTGACTGGGCTGCCAATGTGGCAGTGCTGAGCAATGATGTTAGAAAATGGAAAGGGGAGGATGATTTGTCGTATGGGGTGAAATCAATAATATTTAGTGATAAAGTTAATAGCACACAATGTGTCAATATCATATCCAAGCAATAATTTATGAAATGACAAGGGTTATTAAAAACTATTATTATTTAAATAGGGAATGTAATCCGACGTGGTGTGTGATTATCATCACGCACACTTTCTGGGTTACTTTGGATTTTTCTCAGTTGTGTGGCATCTTACAACATTACTCTATGATGAAGAAACCAAAGAGATTTATTCTGCAAAAAAAAAACCATCATCGAAGAGGCTTTGACGACGCGATGGGAGGAAACATAAAAAGAATGGAGCCAATTTCATGCAAGGACTGGAGGAGAAAGGAAGAGGTTTGGGATGCTTTGAAGGAAGGTGGTTTAACTATGTATATGGAGAGATTACATGGTAAGGATTATTCCATTATCAAACATTTTTTGAAACATTGGAAGAAGGGCAGCTTGACTATGGGGAACCGGACAAGGTAGATGAAGCCCTTATCTCTTGAATTACTGGTCTAGCACGTGATGGAAGTAAGTTCTACAAGGATCATAAGCTGATGGAGGGAGATGTCAAACATTTTCCTAAAACTAACAAGGAGAAGAAGAAACTAGTAAAGTCTACTAACACCTATTACTCTCCCCAAAAAATTGAGTCATTGCCACAATGTTCTTTATGCTATTATGAATTATGTTACCCTGGATGGTGTGAGGAACTTTCATATCTACCTCCAAGTTATTGAGGCTATGGGTATGGGAAAATATAAATCCTTCCCTAAGTGTATGGAGGAGATGAGTCAAGCCATTGGGCATGTGAAAGACACGAGAGACTCCCTAGAGTCCAGATTCCAGACTATTGAGAACAAGACTACCTAGTTGGAACTCTATGGGAAGGATATAAATATGGATAAGAAAATGGTGGCAATGGAGACTAAACTAGCCAAAGTAGAGGATAGTGTGAAGAAGATGGGATAATAGAGCTACAAAATTCACAAATCTTCAGCGAAGCATATCAAAATTATGGTTGGGAAGCTGGAGTAGGAGAAGAGAACTCATGAAATTCATGTTGATAAGGATGGTGTGGATTACACCGTGGGGCTAGGAAAGAGGACAAGATCCAACACTAATGAAAAAGGTGCCAAGATTGACAAAGATCTTGAGGAGCTGAAATCGACAGCGATTAATATGGAACTCATTTTGATTGAAGCGGCTAAGCTGCTTAAGAATATCTAGTCCTCTGCTCTGGAAATTCCTTTGTTTTTTTTGTTCTATCTATTTGATGTCAGTATGGTGGTGTTAGGTTTGCTATCTTTTTGTATAGGCTTCCAGCTAGTCTTTAATAGTTCTTTTACTATGTCTTCTCATTGTTTCTATGTGGGCTAAAATGATCATATGTAGCTCTCTTTTGTAAAGGTTTTGGGTCCTCTAAAACATGCTTTTCTCCTAATCAAAACATATTTATTTTGAACAATATCCCACAAATCCTTAGATTTGTGTAGAGTTTTCATTCTAGTACACCAATATGTAAAAGTGTCTCCTTAAGAGACATGAATCAACACATTAGACATTACATTGTCTATCATATTTGCAATTAAAATATACACAATGACCAAAATGCTGAACACAGAATTCAGGAGAGATCTCTACAAATGAATACTCTCCTTGCCCCTTGAATTAGGACCCACACACACCAAAATTATTATTTTTATATTATTTTACTTGAGAAATAAGTTTCACTTGCAATCGATAATGTACTTGATTACGAAAATGATATATCTCTTACAACAATTTTTTTTATAATCCTTCTCAAATATTCCAATTCTCAATATATCACTTTCTTGTTATGATATAAAGAAAATCCCATTATATCACCATATTTTTTCTTGTTTTTTACCTTTTTAAAAAACCTTATATAATCTCCTTCAAATAAAAATGATCTTCAAAGCGTCAAATGCATCAAAGCTTTTATAACATATAGTCAACTTTGATAAAGTTTAAACCATAAACGTTTAATAGATTACAAAGTCTTCCCTTAAAAAATAAAAAATAAAATACTTTTTGGGTTCACAGACCTATTGTGCCAACCTGCAAACACTTGCTTTTTGCATTGAACATACAAACCTTCTGTGGAAACCTGCAAATACCACAAAATATAGTAACAACCTCAAACAATTTTAGCAGCAAGGTCAAACAATTTCAACAATCTCTATCTTCAGCTATGACCGGGATCTTATCGATTTTATTAGTCTTTTGTTGCTCCTCTTTATAAAGAATTTTTTACATCCTATCACTATCTTCCTTTGCAAATGATTCTTAATACTCTCAAGCTGGCTCTGATACCAACTGAAGGCAATTGAATGAAAATGACGATCTATTGATCACAAAATAATCAAATATGCAAATGCCCCAATTTGCCTTGAAGAAATGAGAGGCAAGACATCTATTAAATATAAAACCAAACAAGAGGTGACATTATAGAATTCAATCATGTTCATCAACAATATAACTATAATAATTAATAGATGCAACTATCAACTATAAAAATAAATGCATACAACCATATATATAATATGAGACTATAAAGTCAATAAGAACTGCAAGGTCAAGAAAGACATCCCTAATAGACATTAATGCAATCAATCTTGAGCTTGAAAACACTAGAACTTCCCTTGGAACCTAAATTATTCAATATTATGCTCACTCAAATAAAAAATAAAACGGTCCATATTTTATCTTGAGGATTTTAAGTTTACAAGTGAACTCTTGATGTTACTGAAAAACATTTAACAATTAAAAAAACCCTTAACATTGCAAAACAAAGAAGATGCATCATGTACAAAAAAAATCATGAAGAAAACATGTAATTTAGTGTTAATCCTTCATAGTGTTAGATTAAAATTTAGATGATTAAGTAATGTCTAAGGATAATTGGTCTATTTGGAAATTTAGACACGCGGAAAATTAGTTAAGGGTCCAAACAAAGCAATATTTAAAAACCCCTTCTAACACATTTAGGTGAATGCTATATCAAATATCTGTACACACCCTAAGTTGGTCAACAAAAGTCAAAGTGGTTAAATCAAGTCAAAATAAGGGATTAATTAATAGAGCCATTAATTAATTAAACTCAAGCCAAGAGGGATTAATTAAATTTGCAAAATTAAATAAACTATGTAGTTGATTTAATCAATTAGTTATATAGTTTAACTAAATAAATCAAATCGAACTGATCAAATTCCCCTACATGGCTAAATTAATTAATTCTTAATTTATTTCAACAAACACTAAGGGACAAAAATCAATTAGCTAATGAGAGGAGAGGATTGGGAGCACATGGATCACTCCAAGGCTTTGTCACCTTAGCCACTCATTTAGCCTTTGCTATCCTAACCATTCATGTTGTCATCTTGTCCCCCTATTTCAAACACAACTCAACCTTTCTGTGAGACCTACTTTAGACTGTTATAGTTTTACTATTTTGTTCTCATGCTTTCAGTAGTTATACTTTGACACACTTTGACTATTGGAGACTATTTATACATTTGAGGATCGGTGGAATCCTGTGTTATATATTCAACACCTGATTTTGTAATCAGGGTACCTTTGAGATTCTTTATGTTCTGTTTCAGTTTTAGCTTATGATTGATGTCTTATATGGACTTAAATGTATTGATGTAATATGATGAATTTGGTTTAGGAAACTGATGCTAGGTTATTTCAGTTCTAATGCAAATGCAGTTTATATGCATGTATATTATTGATGTCGTGTTACATTTCATATCACGTTGTTTTGGACCTACTGATGTGTGTAGGAAAAGTTGACCATGGATCTATACCGGGGACCCAGTACTGGAACCTATGTAAATACCTGTGCTTTCCAAGGTCCTGTCTATATAAAGAGACATGGACCTTGTTGTTTATGTGGTTATTTCATGAACGTGGTTTGCATGTGTGTAATTAAATTAGTAAATGTTTATGTGATTGGGTCATGTCATTTGTTTTAATTTAATGTGCCAAATTTGGTAATTGTTGTAATTTAAATGTTGACATGGCTAGTAAAGGGAATCAGGGTTAGTTATAGGGTTAACTAAGGTTATCTAGGAGTAGTACCCAAGCTTACCCTAGGGTTAGAAGTTTCTAGAAGTCTTCTTGACTTAGAAATCCGTAGGTTAACTTTAGGGTTAGTTTTAGAAGGTCTTTTGGGCTCTCAAGGGGTAACCAGGGTCAGTTTTAGTCACCCAACTTGGTACCCTATGGGTTAGGGGTCATTTTCCATCATTAATGAGCCTCTAAACTCATTTATTACTCCCTTAAAGAGTCATTTTTAGACTTGAGCGAATTTTGAAGAGGAGTGTAACCTTGGTTAACCTCACTCTCTCTTCTACCCAAGTTTCAATTGACTCCACCCATGGAGAGTTAGGCAAGTGGATAGTTAAGGGTTGGTTAGAGTTACCTCACCTTTGGGTTAAGCCTTGTTCTTGTTGGAGATTTCCCTATTTAGGGAAGGTTATAGGATGAGTTGGGTGTTCACCCACTCTCTACCCTTAGAGACAGAATTCAGTTGAAGGAGCCTTTTTGGAAGGAGCTTAGGAAGGAAAGCTCAACACCAATCTATTCTTCATTCTAGCTTGGAATTAAGGTTGGATCTCTTTAAAGTAAAATTATTTCTATTCATGTGTGTTCTTGAGCTTGAAACTCCATTAATGGAGTCCTTTGTGTTTTGAAGCTTTATTTTCAGATTTGAAATTTAATGTTTTGTTGTATAATGTCTTTATTTTGTGATTGGATTTCGAATAGGTCTTCAAGGCACACTCACCCTTGGGAGGGCAGAGTAACCTTGAAGGGGTAAATGGAAATGCTTTCTGTTAGTGTAGAGTCTCCCATGTGAGGAGGGAAAAATATGGGGTAGCAGGATACCCATGATGCCAAGAAGGGCCTGAGGGCACCCAAGAGGCATACAGAGGTTATTTCAGGACTTTATATTGTGAAGAGGGTCCTTTGCAAGTCCATGTGAGGCTTGTGTGTTCATTTTCATTCTTGGGTTTCTCCTACAGTGAGGTCTACCACTACCCCTATTTTCTGGAAGGTCGCTTAGAGATTTATCCATTTGTTCATCCTTGTGTTGGGGAAATTTCTTGTGTATGAGTTGTATGTTTTCTTATTTTCTTGTTGTGTATGCCTAGTTGTAACCCGTTCCAGTTTGGATCCCCAAGTTCGGGGGTGGCCTTATAAAGGCCTAGGTTGGGAGGTGAGCCTCCATGGTCAACCTCATCTTATTTCAGGTACATGATGGATACTGAAGATGCATGATACCCTTATGTGAAAGATGGGTATGACTAGAAAATCATCATTTTGTAACCTTCATTTTATGAAAAAATTCATGGATTCTAGTTTGTATTAAGACCCTGATCAAGTTGTAGACTTATACTTTTGTTAACTTTCTTACCATGTTTCTACATGGAGGTTGAAAGGAAAATGTAATCATGATTCATTTTATAAATTGAGAAAGCTTGCTAAAATTAAGATATGCATTTTACCCTTATTAAATTACCATTATGTTAATATGGCAACAAAAGAAAAATTCACTAATTCATTGCTCCTATAAATGTAGAAAAATACAATTTAGATTTAAGCCTTTCAAATTTAGTATATATATATATATATATATATATATA
>MU224358.1:352016-391055 GCA_018584345.1 Thuja plicata | reverse complement strand
CAAGCAACTTTCTCATGCTTACTCTCGCCTCTTTATACTGCTCATAGTAAATCTGAATTTGCAATTGCTCATTCTCAATAGTCTTGTCCAGTCTGTACTTTTCCATTGTGTGGATCTTTTCTCTTAATTCTTTAATCTTTTCAAGAAAGAGACTTAGCTCTAATACCAATTGTTGGAATTATTGGAATGATGTACTGAGAGGGGAGGGTGAATCAGTACCTCTAAAACTTTTTATGTGATTGGCCCATTAACCTTTGTATCATCATATTTGTATATAGCTATCTATCTGTTCATCTTTGATTATGTATGTGTAATCATAATATAAGTTCTTTACATGTATAAACATTCAAGAAACATTCATGAAAACAAATAACACATAACACATGATATGATATCACAGAAAACTCCTGTTAGGAAGTAAAAACTGTGGTGGGGATGTCTACCCACAAAACTTCACTATTTGCAGATAAGAAGGGAGCTGGTAAAGGCTTACAATTGATCACTTCTGATGATCTACCCTACTAGGAGTATTAGAGTGGAGACCTGTTAGGATCTACTTCGTTTGAAGCTTTAGCAACACCATTAGGTGTGCACTCTGTTAAGAGATTTATCAAAGAGCTATTAAGTCCACCTTCTACAAAAGGATTTCTGTTGTGATGCACTTGTTAGAATGAAACTACAATATAAATGTTGATATGATAGTGAATGCAATCTCTAATTGTTGATAACAGATCATGTATAGCATATAATGTATGTATGTAATCACCTTGAGTGATTGAGTAATACCTTGTCTTTGCTCTTCGGTAGCCTTCCTGCGTTCTTGATAACTGCTGTGATCTGTTTCTAAAATTTGCATGAATTATCTTCTTCTGCTTAGATGCTCTCCATGGCTACTATCATTTTTGAAATGATTACAAGTCTCTTTTATTAGAAATGATGGAACATCTATTTATACTAGTTTCTAGCTCTATTCTTGATTCACGCTTTTCAAATTAACACTAGATTCAAGGTTTACAACTTGACCTTGATCTTTAGTTAGATATGTTTTAGATATGTTAGGATGCTTCAAAACATTTACAATATGCTTTCTTGACCCTCAAGTTAAGATTTAAAATAAATAAAAACTCTATAAATAGAATTACATTGCTTTATCTGACGTGTAAAGTCAGATCCACTTTTTGCGGGTTCTGTAACTGACTATCGGTTCTGATGGTCGGGCTGCTCTATCAGTCTATCATTTTTCTTCTCTGTCGGTGTTCCTTACTTGAACTGTTCATCGGGTATGCCTTTTCTACTCCATTGGCGATGTTCTCAAAACTGTATCGTTAGTTATGCTTGTCGTCGGTAATTTCTATACTTAGCATTTTCACGTTAGACATTTTTTCCTGTCGGGGATGCTTGCTATCCGTCGGTTATGCTCATACCGATAACCTTTATCATGTTTTTCCCTTTAAGTATACTAATGGAAAAACTTAATGTCATCATAACATGCACTTCTTGGTGCCTGAATGTCTCAGTGTCTCTTACCGACTTACACAACTCTTTACCGATAGACTTATTTTTTCTTGGTAACTCAACTATTTAGCTTACCGACTTCACCAATCTGCCTTACCGACTTGATAAAGTAGAATTTTTTTTATCTCTATAGTAACTTATCATTGTATGATCTTTATTAACTTCTCAATTAAATCAACTTTGAAAGATATGGAAACTTAATATGAACCAGAAATCAATTGCTTGACATCAATGAAAATATAACAGATGATCTAATCCTTTCTACATTCTTTTATACCTATGATCTCGGTCTTCATCATCATCTTCATTAGTTGAGTAACAATACTAGCATTGTAAGATGACCATGCCTTATCCATATCCCTAAACATGGTTGAACCTTCCTCGACAAATGAATCATATAAAAAGGTAGCAATGGGGGGAAGTGTCAAGTTTCTCAGTCAGCAAAGAAAAAATAAAAATAAAACATCTAGTGGTGAATACCACCATGTGGAAGTACTAGATCCAAAATAGTAAAAATAAATGACATATCTGAAGGTGAAAACGCAATTGAGGCACCTCAAGATGAGAGACTTGACACTTTACTTGACCATTATGAAGAAAGATTAGCTATATTGATAGAGCTGACAGAAAAGATAAACATTGGAATAGAGGCAAAACCAAAGATCATCAATCTAGCCACATATTTATCCACAAAAGAAAGGAAGAAAATCCTTGACTTTTTCAAAGAAAGACAAGTGAATTTTGTATGGTCATATGTTGATATGCTAGGATTAGATCTGAATCTAATAATGCACCATCTTAACATAGCTCCATGAGTCAATCCAATAAAACAAAAGTTGAGAAAGATGAATCCACATGTAGTCTTATTGGTTAAAGTAGAGTTGAAGAAAGTCTTGGACACAAGATTTATTAGGCCTATTGCATATGCAACATGGATCTCCAATATAGTACTTGTTTCTAAAGTAGATAGAAGCATAAGGATTTGTACAAAATTTTAGGATTTAAACAAAGCATGTTCAAAGGATGATTTTCCTCTTCCTAACATTGATACTATAGTAGACCTCACAGTGGGGCATTCTATGTTCTCCTTAATGGATAAATTTAGTGGCTATAATAAGATAAAGATAGCTCTAGAAGATCAAGATAAGATGACTTTTACATGTGCATGGGGTACTTTCTATTGGAATGTAATGTCATTTGGTCTTAAAAATGTTGGGGCTACCTATCAAAGGGAAATTACAACCATCTTTCATGACATGATGCACACATTCATGGAGGACTATGTGGATGATATCCTTGCAAAATATTATACCGAAAAGGAACATCTACCCATACTGGACAAAATATTTACAAGATTGGAACAATTCAAAGTGAGACTAAATCCAAAAAAGTGTTCTTTTGGAGTTCAATTAGGGAAATTGTTAGGATATATTTTGTCAAGAAAATGAATAGAGGTGGGTCCCGCTAAAGTTCAAGCTAGTATGGAAATGGGGGCACCAAGGAATATTAGTCAATTGAGATCTTTGCAAGGAAGGCTACAATCTATTAGAAGGTTCATATCACAATTGGCAAAAAAATTTCATTCCTTTACCCAATTGCTACATAAGGATAACAAATGTGAAGAGGCCTTTTCTCTGTTAAAGAAATATTTGGGAAATCCACCAGTCCTAATGGTGCCAATGCCAGGGAAACCTTTGATTCTATACATCTCGAAAACAAAAAATTCATTAGGGGCTTTGTTAGCACAAGAGGATGACAAAGGAAAAGAAAAATAAATCTACTATATTAGTAGAACATTGGTCAAATATGAGCTTAATTATACTTGTGTAGAAATTGTGTGCTTAGATGTCATCTTTTTTTCTCAAAAGCTATGATATTATATGCTAGCACATAAAATCAGGCTCATTGCTAAAGTAGATTCACTAAAATAGATTCTTTGCAAATCAGCTCTCATAGGGAGGCTAGCCAAATGGGTCATGGTATTAAGTGAGTTTGACATTGAGTATGTAGACCTTAAACCTATCAAGGGACAAGTCATAGCAGATCAACTAGCAGAGTCTCTAATCTCAAGAGAAGAACCTATTTAGGTGGAATTTCCAGATACAAATATCCTTACTAGTGAGACAAAGACATCAAACTTATACTTTGATGGAT
This sequence comes from Thuja plicata, assembly GCA_018584345.1. Classification (NCBI taxonomy): domain Eukaryota; kingdom Viridiplantae; phylum Streptophyta; class Pinopsida; order Cupressales; family Cupressaceae; genus Thuja; species Thuja plicata. Next base: position 387,386 of record MU224358.1, on the reverse strand, counting down.
CATATATGCAACATGGCTCAGGGGAAGGAGTTATTTTTATTACACCACAAGGTATTACAATCCCCAAATAATTCAAACTAATATTCCTATGCACCAATAATATAGAAGAGTATGAAACCCTTGTGATAGGACTCGAAATGGCTTTGGAAGGTAGAATTACATAAATAAAAATCTACGGAGACTCCTAATTAGTCATTAATCAACTTAATGATGAATACAAAACTAAGGATGGAAAGCTCTTGCCTTACAAAAAGATGATTGATGACTTCAAAAATTATTTTTCTTAATCACATTTGAGAAAATACCAAGAGTAGAGAATAAAGCAGCTGATGCCATGGCGACACTAGTCTCACTTTTGTAAGTACATGATCAAGATGACAGATATGAGTTCTTAGTGGAGGAATTAGTACAACCTGCATATGACCATCCTAATTCCCAGATCATTTTTTGTACTTTTAGGTCATGAATCTACTTGGTATGGTCCTATTTTGATGACATGTAACTGATTGAATGTTTGAAGATGTTAGTTGACCACCGAAATGCAGAAGGATAATGCAAGACATTAAATCAGTTAATAGATTGTATTGTCATTTATATCAACTTGATATAATCTAATCGGTTATAATCAAAGTGTCAAAGACTTCAGAGAATCAGAGAGATAAAGATTATGTTTTTTGTAATACATAAAAGACAAGCATTCACATTGTGGCTTCAAACACCGACGGTCAGAGGAACCTGATGGATAGAGATCACCGACAGTCAAGTCATAGTGATGCCCAAGAAAGAAAACTGACGAGCAGAATCAAAAGAAAACCCGACAGCCAGAAACATAGTGTAAACCGACGGAGAAGCCCGAGGAGAACTAGAGTGTTGACCGACGCTATCAGAGAGTTAAAACCAAAATTAACCAGAGTTCACAAATGACAAAATATCTAGCTAGAAGAGATAAATATATATTTAACTGGTAGTTATCATTTTTTTCATCAACAAGATAAGCCAGAGATAAGTAATTGATTTAAAGCTGATTTGTCTAGTTGGCAAAAAGATATGAGCGAGATAAAACAAGAGTTTTTATTTAAATATGATTGGCGATAATTGTAGATCACACCAAGATCAAGAAGATCAAGAACCTAAAAATGGTAATATCATGTCTATTTAAGAGACAACTCAATTCATTAAGAATTGGTGAGGGTTAAGGAATGAACAATAGGATGCTGAAGAGAAACCGATGAAGAGAAACTTCATACAGTGTTGATCAACAAGTTGAGGAAAGAGCTAAAGAATTCTAGGGACACCAAGAAAAAAGCACAACATCACCAAGTAGAATCAAAGTGGAGCAAAGGTATAAACAGAGTTATATTGATAAGAATATTTTGAGATTACAATAGATCTGAAAATCTGCAAGTATAAGTTGTATATGTGAACAGATAATACTATTTCAGTTTAACCATTGATTCAGAAAGTCTCTTAACTGAACTGGATTTAAAGATCCTTTCTATATTGATATACATCCAATGGAGTATCAAAAATTTTGATCATGAAGATAGCATGAGATTCCAGATACCTATTGACAGGCCAAGTGAGTGTTTGATCAAGGATGGTAGCATAGAGATGCCCGATATCAAGTGAAAGACCAAACTTTTAAATTCTCTAACAAGGTCACACCTAACAGTGTGTTTGTAACCTTTAACAAGGTTGGTTCTTCACTGAGCTCTCTTTAGAAGAGTGAAAATTTTGGGTTACCGCTCCCAAGTGGTTTTTCCTTAACATGATTTCTACGTTAAAAATCCATGTGTCAATGTGTTTATGAGTCATTACTTTAGTGTTTTACATTATACTTAACATAATTGGATTGATCAGTATACTCTAGATAATTTAGTGTCTTTTGGTAAATTAACAGAATACTATTTGGTAAATCTACAGTAGAAGGTTTTACAAAGAATTTTGAGCAGTAGTAATTTGATATAAGTATTTGGAGGCATTCATCTTATATGACTGAAGATAATTAGAGGTATAATATTGTGGTACTAAGTTTTAAGGGTTTATTGTTGGAATATTTTTGAGTCCACTGATTCACCCCCCCCCTCTCAGTTATTACTAACAATTAGTATCAGATCTTATGTGCTTAGAAAGGGAGTTTAACAGCTCAATCAAAAGATCACAAGATGAATAGACGAGATGTACCCAAGTTAAATAAAGACAATTTTACATCATGGAAAAGAAGAATAAGACTCCACCTATCAGGTATTGGAAATGATATTGTCCAATACTTAGATATTGAATATGTGTGGCCTACAGGACCTCATACTCTTGAGCAATTAAGAGTCAAGCATGAGCATAACTACATGATGATAGAACTTGCATCATCACTCTCCGATGTTGAGTTTGAAGATGTCAAAACCTACACCTCTACAAAGAAAATGTGGTATAAATTGAAGCTTGTACATGGAGGAGATGCCAATGTACTTAGAGCAAAGGCAGAAATCCTAAGAGGGAGGTTTGGATACCTAAGGATGAAAGAAGGAGAAAACATTACTCAGTATAGCTGCAGAATCAAAGAGGTAGTAAATTCTATCCAAGGTGTTGGAGGTGTACTTGAAGAGGAGACAGTGGTAAGAAAAATATTAAGAACCTTATTTCCTATTTATGTTATTAGATTTTCTTCTATTCATGAAATGAGAGCAGTTGCAAATAATACAGTTACTCTAGATAGTCTGATTGGAAGAATAATTTCATTTGAGATGATTAACTTTGACAATAGTGTCTTACCATCCATAGAATCTGCATTCAAACCTTCTCTAAAGATAAGTAACTCAAGTCATAGACATGCTGTTAGAAATGAAAGTGACAGTGATAATGAGAATCAAGGACTTGATGATATTGAAGTACTAAAGGCTAGAAGATTGCAGAGAGGCAAAGGAAGATACAAAGGTAAATTACCACTTGTATGTTTCAATTGTAAAGAGGTTGGACACTTTGCTGCAAGATGTCCAAACCGATGAAAATATGACAGAGGAAATGACAGACCTTATGAGAAGAAGTTTGATAAAGGTGAAAATAGAGAATACTGGAGCAACCGACAGTCTCACAAGAGAAATACCTGAGACTACAAGGGAAAAGGGAAGAAATCTTGATACCTAGCTGAGAATAGAGATGATGACACTGACACTGAATCAGAAGAAGACATCGAGATGGTATTTTTAGCCATGAAGGATGATTCAGATGAAGATGAAGAAAGGTATGTAGAAACTGTACTCATATCTAAAGTTAGTAAAAATGATGTCTGGATCATAGATAGTGGTTGCACTCATCATATGACCGGTGATAAATAAAATTTTGAGACTTTTGAATACTATAATAGTGGTTTAGTGAGAATGGGAAATGATACACCTAATCCAGTTGAAGGTAAAGGAACAATAATGTTGAATAACCTGATTAAATGTGAAAATACTTACAGGGTTAAAGGACTGAATTACAATTTGTTAAGTGTTTCTCAATTGAACAATTCAGGTCATAGAGTAGCATTTGAAAATAAGAAGGCAAAGATATTCAATGAATCAACAAGGTTGATTGGTACCGGTGAGGAGACAAAAGGTATTATTTTCTATCTTTATGACACTAACACCACTTGTTTAATGGCTAGGAATGAAGACTTATGGTTGTGGCACAAAATATTGTGTCATGTGAACTTTGACAACATGATAAAGATAAGAAACAAAAGGAATGTTAGAGGCTTACTAAAAATCACTAAAGCCTGATCATATCATGTGCAAGAATTGTCAAAAAGTTAAAATGAAAAAGTCTAGTTTCAAGACCAAAACCCATACATCTACTGCAATTATAGAATTAGTCCATACAGATCTATGTGGACCGGTGAGGACAAAGAGCTACTATGGAGATAAGTATTTCATTCTCTTTGTTGATGATTTCTCTAGAATAATGACAGTCATGTTTTTAAAAGATAAATCAGAAGCATTTAAGATGTTTAAATGGTAAAAAGCAATGGTAGAAAAACAAAGTGAAAAGAAATTGAAATGCTTAAGGTCAGATAGAAGAGGGGAATTTACATCAGAAGAATTCATTGACTATTGCAATGAGCATGGAATTTAAAGATAGGTTTCTACACCAAGGACATGATAGCAAAATAGAATTGCTGAGAGGAGAAACAGATCAATTGTTGACTGTGTAAGAACATTGATGATTGAGAAAAGCATCACTCAAACATTTTGGAGGGAAGTTGCCAGTACTGCTGTCTACACACTAAACAAAGAACAATTGAAGAAGGACACAAAGAAGACACCCTATGAGCTTTGGTATGGTCATACACCTAATGTAAGTTACTTATGAATCTTTGGTAGTCAATGTTATATATTGAAGGATGACAAAAATGGAAAACTTGACTGCAAAAGTGAAGAAGGTATCTTCCTAGGGTATTCAACCAAAAGCAAGCCTTATAAATGTCTTAACAAGTCATCTAACAAAATCATTGAAAGTGCAAATGTGAAAATAGATGAATTTGTAGAAAAGAATGATAAGGAAAGAAAAAAGGAACCAGAGGACTACAACAGGTTTGTTTATATAGAACCTGACACTCTACCTGAGAAACAATGTGTCCCTCCTGAGCATCAGAAGATTGCACCCGAGCATCAGGCTGCAATTACCAAAGATCAAGATAATACTCAAGATGATGTTCCGAATGATGGAGATGAAAATGAAGGTGAAGAAGATAATCAGAATGATGAACACAGATCTAAACCAAAACTTGCCAAGTATGTCAGAAGACATCATCCACAAAATCAAATCATAGGAGACAAGAAAGCTGGAACAAGAACAAGACGTAAGTCACTTCACACCAGATGTTTACTTTGTGATTTTGAGCCTAAATCTGTTAACAATGCACTTGAGAATGAAGAATGGGTCAGTGCTATGAATGAAGAGATAGAACATATTGAGAAGAACAATACATAGACACTAGTACTGAGACCATATGACAAGAATGTCATTGGTACCAAATGGATATTCAGAAACAAGCTGACTGAGAATGGAAAATTCACTAGAAACAAAGAAAGAATAGTATGTAAGGGATATGCACAAGAAGAAGGTATTGATTATTGTGAAACCTTTGCACCCATTTCTAGACTAGAAGGAATTAGAATCTTACTTGCTTATGCTGCATTTAAAGGATTTAAGGTATACCATATGGATGTCAAATCTGCATTCCTAAATGGAATACTTGAAGAAGAGGTATACATTGAACAACCATAAGGGTTTGTTGATCCAGACAAGAGAAACATAGTATGTAGACTACACAAAGCCTTGTATGGATTGAAACAAGAACCGAGAGCCTGTTATGAAAGACTTCACTCATATCTCATTAGCATAAAATTTGATAGAACAAGTAAAAATAGCAATCTATACTTAAAAGAAAATACCAATGGTAATATTCTGATTGCTGAAATTTTTGTTGATGATATCTTTTTTAGGGGAAATGAATTGTTATGAAAATCCTTTGCTAATGAAATGAGGAAGGAATTTGAAATGTCTGTGTTTGGGGAGATCAAATTATTTCTTGGTCTACAGATTCTTCAACAAGATGCAGACATATACATCACTCAGTCCAAATACATCAAGGAAGTGCTGAAGATATTCAAGATGGAAGATTTCAAACTAGTTGGAACACCTATGGCTACTAGATGCAAGCTGACAAAAGAAGACAAGACAAATGAGGTAAATCAGACCTTATATAGATCAATGATTGGCAAACTGATGTATATTGTTCACACCAGACCAGATATAGCACATGAAGTGGGAATTGTTGCAAGATTCTCTGCTAATCCCTAAGAATCACATATGATTGCTGTCAAAATAATTCTGAGATATCTAAAGAACACCGAGGACTATGGCTTATGGTACAAAAGAGAAGGAAAATTTGAGCTACAAGTCTATACAAATGTTGATTGGGCTGGAAACATTGATGACCGAAAAAGCACAACTGGAGGAGCATTCTTCATGGGTGACAAACTTGTCACATGGATAAGCAAGAAGCAAGGATGCATCTCTCAGTCTACTATAGAAGTAAAGTATGTGGCTCCTACTACAAATTTCTCTAATATTGTTTGGATCAAAAAATTACTGGAAGGTATGCATATGAAGATTCTTGAACCAATAATTATCTATTGTGATAATACTAGTGCAATAAACATTTCTAAGAATCTAGTCATGCATGCTAAGACTAAGCATATTGCTATCAAGTATCACTATCTGAGAGAACAAGCGCAAGAAAAGGAAGTGACACTAGAATATGTTCAATCAAAGGATCAGTCAGCTAATATATTCACCAAGCCATTACCGAAGGATACATTTGAGTATCTGAGACAGAGACTAGGGGTTAAAACCTCATCTATCGGTCAGTAATCTAACTAGGAGGTTGCATCAGCCTAAACCACATCTGAAGATCAATCATGTTAATGAAAACACTAAGATGGACAACAACATATACATCTATACATTGTAAGGTACAAATCTGCACTGAAGACCCTAACACATTGTATTGTTGATGGATAGGGAAATTCAAGGAATATATTATACAAAGGGATGGAACATGATATAGATGATAAAATAAGAAGTTTTTTTTGGCATTGTTGTCAAAGGGAGATAAATATCTCATTATCATACAAAGAGAGAGATGATCTCCATATCACATAAAGGAGAGATTATAACATTATCCATGAAGAGGAGTTCCTAAGAATCAGAAAGGAAGAGTTAATCAATATTCTAAGGGAGAGAAATTGATTACATATGAAATATCTATCTAAGAGAGAGAAGTAACAAAGGGAGAGAGTTCAAACAAGAGAAATATTGTTGTCAAAGGAAAAAGAGATTATCAAGAAGAGGAACAATCAAGGCAGAGCACATATCAGAACAAATATATCAGATGATACATCTATCCAGTGAAGGGATTGAAGATTGAAGACAATCATTCTACATGAAACAAATCTAAGCTATTTTTGAGCTTACCGAGAGCCAGACATTTGTAATAGTTACATTAGGAAAGATTGATGAAACTATATATTTCATATTGTATTAGTGATAGTATAGTATGATAATGTAGTATGTTTCCATCAATGCCAAAGGGAGAAATTGATGACATGTAACTGATTGAATGTTTGAAGATGTTAAGTTGATCACCAAAATGTAGAAGGATAATGCAAGACATTAAATCAGTTAATGGATTGTATTGTCATTGATGTCAACTTGATATAATCTAATCAGTTATAATCAAAGTGTCAAAGACTTCAGAGAATCATAGAGATAAAAATTATGCTTTCTCTAATGCATAAAAGACAAGAATTCACATTGTGACTACAAAAACCAACGGTTAGAGGAACCCGACAGATAGAGATCATCGACAATCAAGTAATAGTGATGCCCGAGCAAGAAAATTGATGAGCATTACCAATGAGAAGAATCACAAGCAAACCTGAAAGCCATAAACATAGTGTAAACCGAAGGAGAAGCTCGGGGAGAACTGGAGTGTTGACTGACGCTATCAGAGAGTTAAAACCAAAATTAACTGGAGTTAACAAATGACAAAATATCTAGCTGGCAAACCTAAATATATATTTAACTAGTAGTTATCATTTTTTTCATTGACAAGATAAGCCATAGATAAGTAATTGATTTAAAGTTGTTTTGTCCAATTGGCAAAAAGATCTCAGCGAGATAAAATAAGAGTTATGCTTTAAATCTGATTGGCAAGAATTGTGGATCACGCCAAGATCAAGAAGATCAAGAACCTAAAAAAAATGATATCATATCTATTTAAGAGACAACTCAATTCATTATGAATTGGTGAGGATGAAGGAATGAACAAGAGGATGCTGAAGAGAAACTTCATACAGTGCTGATCAACAAGCTGAGGAAAGAGCTAAAGAATTATGCAAACACCGAGAAATAGAGCACAACATCACCGAGAATAATCAAAGTGGAGCAAAGGTATAAACAGAGTTATATTGATCAAAATATTTATGAGATTACAATAGATCTGAAAATATGCAAGTATAAGTTTTAAATGTGAACATATCATACTGTTTGAGTTTAACCATTGATTTATAAAGTCTCTTAACTGAGCGGGATTTAAAGATCCTTTCTATATTGAGATACATCCAATGGAGTATCAAAAGTTTTGATCATGAAGATAGCACGAGATCCCAGATACCTATTGACAGGCCAAGTGAGTGTTTGATGAAGGATGATAGCATAGAGATGCCTAATATCAAGTGACAGACTAAACTTTTAAATCCTCTAACAAGGTCACACCTAACAGTGTGTTTGTAACCTTTAACAGGGTTGGCTCTTCATTGAGCTCACTTCGGAAGAGTGAAAATTTTGGGTTACCAGTCCCAAGTTGTTTTTCCCTTAACAGGGTTTCCACATTAAAAATCCATGTGTCAATGTGATTATGAGTCATTACTTTAGTGTTTTGCATTACACTTAATTTTTTTGATCAGTCTACTCTAGATAATTTATTGTCTTTTGGTAAATTAACAGACTGTTATTCGGTAAATCTACAGTAGAAGGTTTTACAAAGCATTTAGAGCAGTAGTAATTTGATATAAGTATTTGGAGCCATTCATCTTATAGGACTGAAGATAACTAGAGGTATAATATTGTGGTACTAAGTTTTAAGGGTTGATTATTGGAATATTTTTGAGGCCACTAATTCACCCCCCCTCTCAGTTATTATTAACACTATTTACACCTATCTCAAAGAATTGAACCAATCCTAAAATGACAAAAGAAACCTTGTACGCCAAGCCTCTTGTTTCACCCTTATTGGCAACACGTTGTATCGCAAAGTTCTTGACAAAATGTTACTTAGATGTCTAGAGAGCGAGGAATATAAAAATTCCTTACAAGACATTCATGAAAGTGTTTTTGGGTCACACTCAAGTGGGTTTACCTTAGCTAAGAAACTTCTTAGGATGGGGTATTATTGGATGACAATGGAAAAGGATGCATGCCAGTTTGTTAAGATTTGTCAAAAGTGCCAATACCATGGGAACCTGATAGATGTGCCAGCATAGGAACTACATCCATTAACCAAACCTTGGCACTTTTATCAATGGGTTTAGATTTTATAGAGATGATATATCCTCCTTCTTTCAGTGGTCACAAATATATTATCAATGCAACAAACTAGTTTACAAAATGGGTGGAAGTTGTACCCTTAGCAACTACAACTAGAAAGAAATTTTCAATGTTAATTCTTAATCAAATAATTTGTAGATGTGGTATCCCACATGCTCTCATCATATATAATGGGAGGAAATGAAAAAATAAGGATGTTAAGGAGCTATGTGAAAATTTTCATATTACTCAACATTTTTCTTCCATTTACTATCCCCAAGGAAATGGACAACTAGAAGCCTCTAACAAGAATATCCTTAAAATACTTAAGAAAATAGTGGATGATTCAGGAAGGTATTGGAACATACAATTAAATCTATCACTTTGGGCTTATAGAACAAGCATTAGAACACCTACCAGAGCCACACCTTTTTCTTTAGTATATGGAGATGAAGTAGTTTTACCTTTGGAGGTAGAAATCCCATCCCTTAGAGTTTCTCTACATGGCATACTAAAAGATGAAGAGTATAGATTTTATAGGTTGCAAGAACTTATGTTACTTGAGGAATATCAACATCAAGCTTATGATCATCTCAAATTCTACCAAAAGAGAATGTCTAGGAACCATAGCAAAAAGATCAAACCTAGAGAGTTCCAAATTAGTAACCTTATCCTAAGAGAGCCCAAGAAATCAATCAGAAAGAGAGAAGAAGGGGAAATTTGAGGAAAATTGGCTAGGACCCTTTGTAATAACATCATCCTATGGCACAAGAGCCTACAAATTAGCTACTTTTGATGGGGACAAATATGAAAAACCCATAAATAACATTCATCTTAAGAGGTTCTATACTTGGTCATTTGAAAGAGTGTCACATAAAAGAGTATTAGATAAGAGAGTATCATTTTGTACAACAAAAGAGAATATGAAAATACATCAAAAAAAATAAAAATTGATCTTGAATATAAGCAAAAACAACGGAAAAAAAGATAAAAGTGCCTTGGTGAAAAGCTAGCAGTAGGCTCCTTGGTAGAAAAAAACAAAGAGAAAAAGTGCAATAAACACAAGTGGTAAAAACTGAGTAAATAGGCCCCATTTTAACCGAGTTAATTTAAGCCTAGTTGCATTTTCAATTGCATTTCCCCATCCTTGTAAATATCCCAAATTGCATTTTTCCAGTTGTACATAGCTATAATAAAGTCTCACGGTTGCATTTGTACATAAAAGATTGCATCATGATTTTGAAGATTTCCTTGATCCTTTATCATTTTCAAATCCAATTAGGAGAAAAATTCAAACTCAAGGAGGTCATTAGATAAATAGACACAAGTGAGACTTCAACACACTTCATCAAAAATCAAGAATCACAACCTTTGACACTTGTCGAGTGTTCCAAACTCAAATTTCAAACATTCAAACACTTGACCCATATCAAATTCACAAGATAAGAACATCAAAACATAAGCTACAACATCAAAATCAACCAATGTGAACAAGGATCAAAATGGATGGAACCCTCAAGGTCATCAGCATTCTCCTTCACAGAATTATCCAGTTTGACCGCTTCAATCTCCTTTTTCCTCAGGAATATAAACAACATCCTTTTGAGTATTATCAATGTAAACTTCCATTATATTATGGATTTTCTCGGTGACCTCCTTAGGGATTTCCTTGCTAGAATCATTCATTGCCTCAATAGTAGGGATGTTTTCCACTTCCATATATTTACCTAGTGTCATTTAATTGGGAGTAACATAATCAAAGATTTCTCTATTACTTTGTTCCCCTTTTGCCATATCTTCTTCCTCAGAGAAAATATCTTCCAGGTCATCCTCTTAGTTCATACTTTCTACCTCATAAAAAATAGAAATCTTAGTGTCAATTTTAACAGGGCTCACCTTTCGGGACTTTTTACTTGAAGTAGTGTTGGCTTTCTTTCTGGAGGAAATTTTAGAGCTCTTTCTTTTAGTGTTACTAATCTGTTTAGGAATCGGCTCTGAAATATGATCTTTGGAATACTCTGCAATAAGAAGAATGATCCCCTCATGTAGAATAGGGGTTGCCCTAACTTTATGATCCACAATACTCTGATTAAGAGAACGAAGGAGATTAAACAGAAAGTAAACCCTTGTTTTATTCCTGAAATGATTCACCAGCACAAAATGATAATTTTAAACCCTAGAATACCTACCATCTAGGGTGAAGTATTCCATTATATCCCTAAGAACAAGGGCCCAAATGTGTTTGACATTAGCCAGTTCACATAGTCAACATAACCTTTCACCAACATTTCTCTCTCCTCATCAGACTTAGGAAAATCTTTGTACGCCTTGTTTCCCACCTTCTTGTCTTTAGAGAAATGAATGCCCTCAAGAGGGAGCCCCGTAATCTCAGCCAGAAGGTCAAGAGTCATAGTGAAGTATTTTCCCACTATGTTCACCTTGCCATTTTCCTATCCTACAACAAAGGACCTAGTAATTTCTTTGTCATTTCCATGTAGCCATTTCAAGTAATGGTGTACTTTACCCTTCTTCAATTTTCACCACACTTCTTTTTCATGGATCCAGTTACACTCCGTTGGTTCCTCCCTCTTAAGATCACCATCCATCTTAGCTTCCTCCTTCATGGTGTTGTGGTCACTGGTGTTCATCAACTTTTTCTCAATTTCTTTTCTCTCATAATTTCTTAGACTACCATCAAATTGCTTTGAATGGTATATATTCTGCAATATCTCAATTTTTATGACCTAGAAAGAATGCGAAGCCAAATAGTAATGAATGCAATTAATCACCACTTGGAACTTCACCTTAGATGTAGATGAATTAAGAACTAATTAATGCATTGTGATCATTACTACTAATAAATCCCTCCTTTTGGTTGATTCTGTCATGATTAATAAATGAGTCTATCTCATCATTAATCTTAGTCAATCTGTGCTACTTGCGACTGGCATCACTTCTAACCCCAATGTTAGCCAAACCATCTACAACATGGCTAATTTCAAAAAATTTGTGGGTTATATAGAAGGATTCAAATCTTGAAGAAAAATGTTTTATTTTATCAATAATGTGTTCAATGGACCAAGAAGGTTTTCTTATGCCTTTTTATATTATTGATAATATTAAGAGAGTCTCCTTCCAGCCAGACTTTTTTACATCCCAGCTCTTCTGCCAACATCATTGTGTTGAGTGCAGCCATAGCTTCAACTCTATGATTGGATTTCATTCCCATGGGAACCTCGACCCCACCAATGCAAATTCCCTTCCAATCTCTGATTATTCCACCTCCACCAGCCGCTCCCGGGTTTCCCTTTTTCGCACCATCAAATTTTTACTTAACCCAATCAATAGGAGAGGAAGTCCAAGTAGAAAGCACTCTTAGATGACTAGAGTTGGAATCTTAGTTACTAAAATGCCACTTTCTTATGTTCTCTTGGGATATTTGGGATATATTCTTGGCATTGTTGTTGTTGATTCAAGAATTGAAGTTTTCCTCCGGCCCTCTACAAATAAGATTGTTGAGTATTTCTCCATGAACACTCTGTCATTTCTTTCCTTCCATATGTGCCAGGACAAATGAGGAAGAAGAAGCTTCCAAAATTCTTTAGCCAAGTTGTTCGATAGAGGGCAGTACCACTGCTTGACAAAGTCCTGCCAAAGAAGAGGAAAAAACTAGAAAAGATTCAATTTTTTAAGGATTAAATCCCATACCCTATGGTTAGAGGAGAAATGAAACATAATATTATCACAGGATTCAGCCTCTTCCATACATTGAAAACATCTATTAGGAAGATAAAAACCCCTTTTACTGAGATTATCAAAGGTTAGAGGTTTATTTTGAGCTAATATCCAAAAAAAGAAGTTGATTTTGGAAATAATAAATTTATACCAAACTTGCAATCACAAAGTTCTATCCTTCCTCTTAGAAATAAGATCACAAGAAGAAGCCACAGTGTAAATACCATCAGGCTTAGGATCCCAAATAATTTTGTCCTGGTGATTATTCTGAATAAACCATCTTTGCAGATCATGCTGGAGGGATATGAATCTTCTATCTATGTCTCCAAGCTTCCTCAATTTGTTTACTTTCCATAGTTTCTTTGCATCGATAAATATCTTGTTTCAAAACTTGGTTGCTAGACAAAGGGTCATTTTGAATCCATTTGTCTTCCTATAATTCAATTCTCCTTCCATCCCCCATCTTCCATCTCTTCCCCTTTATAATCAGATCATTGTAGGAACATATATTGTTCCATATGTTAGAGCCATTAAGATTTTCACCATTTATGATAAAATCCTCCAGAGTATTGTAGTTAAAGAGATATTTGTTTCTGATAATCCCATTCCATTATTTTTGGTTCCCAAAGATTCTCCAAAGTTGTTTAGCCAGAAGAGCTTTGTTAACATTTTTTATTGATCTCAATCCAAGCCCTCCAAAACATTTGGATTTGCAAACATTTTACCAAGCCACGAGACTAAATATTTTTCTTTCTTCCACTCCAGACCATAGGAATCTTTTCTGAATCCTTTCAATAATCATAGCAATTTTTTTGCGGGATCTTGAAAAGGCTCGGTGCATAAACAGGGAGGTTTTGAAGAGTTGATTTCAAGAGTTGAACTTTCCCTGAATTACTTAAGAGCACCCCTTTCCACCCAGAAAGCTTGTTTTTAAATCTATCAATGATAGAATTCCAGAAGCTATCTAGAGGTTTTGAACATAGAGGTAATCCCAAGTAAGAAGAATGAAGTGTACCAATATTGGACCCTTAAATATTAGATATTTTTCTCTATCTTTCTTTAGGGGTACTGATGAAAAAATAGAGCTTTTAGACTAGTTAATGAGTTGACCAAACATAGAGGTGTAAGAAGTTAGGGATCCCTTCATATTTATGGGTTCTTTGACAGTTTCCTCCCCCATAATGAGAGTATCATCAACAAATTGCTCATGGGAATAGATGGTTCTAGCAGAAGAAGGCTAGAGGCCAATAATTAGGCCTTCTCCCACTAATTTATTAATGTACCTTCCTAAGCATTCCGCAAGGATAGTGAACAAAATGGGAGAGATTGGATCAAATTGTCTAAGGCCTCTAGAAGGTTTGAAAAACTTGGAAGATCCTCCATTGACAATGACTGAAGAGGAGATGGTAGTGACCAATTACATTATGAGTTTAATGACCCCGATGTCGAAATCAAAAGAATGGAGGACTTTCTGTAAAAACTGTTAGTCTACCCTGTCATATGCTTTGGACAGGTCCAGCTTCATAAAAAACCTTATTTTTTTTGTTTCTTCCAAGGAATGAATGTTTTCATGGGAAAAAATGATGGAATCCAAAATTTGTCTCCCATGGACAAATCCATTCTGCTGGGGGGAGATGATTGAAGGCAAAATAGAAAGAAATCTTGAAGTTAGGACTTTAGATATGATCCTATAAAGGGAATTACAAAGACTAATAGGTCTAAAGGCATTAACAATATTGGCTCCAGGTTTGTTAGGGATCAACACAAGGAAGGCAAAGTTGATTTACCTAAGAAGGATTTTAGTTCTAAACAACTCTTTAACCACTTCCATCAAATCCTTCCCTAGAATTTCCAAAAATTGCTGGAAGAAGAACATGGGAAAGCCATCAGGACTAGGTGACTTCTCACCTTCAAAAGAAAAAAACTATAGTTTTTATCTCCTTATCCGAAGGGATCGCCTGAAGAAGTTTGTTAATTCTTGCATCAAACAACTAAAGGATAGCAGATATAATGTCTTCCTGATCAGATAAATCCAAATTGTCCTCTTTAGTCAAAAGAGAAGAAAAGTAACTGAGCATCTCTTTTCTAATATCTTCCTCTTTTCATTACAATAGATTGCATTTAAATTGCATTTCATTAGCATTTATATATCACATTGCATAAAAACCATCTAGGTACAAAAAATAAAATAACTAAATTCATATCAAGGCATTCATAATTACATCATTCATTTAAATTCATCTAGGTTCATTTATTTTTACATCTCACATCATAATTATCTAAACTATATTTCATTGTATCATCGCATCATCACATGTACATACAACATTTCGTAAGCATAAAAACATTCATATAAGCATTTAGGACAATAAAATGTACATATTTCCATGCATCCATACATAAGAAGTCAAATGCATCCATACATATGCATATAGATATAATCATGTGAAAGTTGCATCCATGTCTAGGTCATCCAAAACATAAAGTCCAACATATAATGACATCAGAGAGGAGATAATCATAAATCACCACAATTGATTATGTCTATCAAAAGTCGACCGAAAGTCGGATAGAAAATTGTCCATCATCAAAATCCAAATCATAAAGAATCAAACATCAATATGCATCTAACCAACCTGGGGAAAATCTAACTCTACCTATCATGAGCCTTTGTACCACCACCTGATCTTTAAGGTGGAATATCACTAGAACCAAGATTTGGATCACCTGAAAGCCTTGATGAAGAAGGACATGTATGATTAGAACTCTGACCAATCTGAATAACTTGAGCCTGAATCTGTGATACCTGTGTAACTAAACTATGTATAACACTCATAGAATGTGCCACCTAGCTCTACAAAGTTGTCACACCTATGTGTAATACCTTAATATCCTGACTAGATGTAGGAGGATCCACATAAGGAACTGGAACCTCAGGGGCATCTGGCTGAACTGGAAGACCTTGTCTATCCTGTGCCAAAACTAGATCAACAACACGTCTCTGAAGAACCTATATGTTCATCTTTCTCACTATCATAAGAGCATATCCATATCGAACCCTCACCCTACCACCATCATCCCCACCATTATCCTACTCATCATCATCAAGACCAGATAGTTATTCCACCTCTACCGCAAAGTACACCTCTACCATGAAGTACACCTCTTCTGTTAAGTACACCATAAATAGATCCTAACCCAACTCCCTCATCTACACTAGGAATCACTCTCCTAGACATAGCATGAACTACTCTACCACCTTGAGGAGTGACAAATCTAACTCCTCTAATAAGGACTTGACTTTGTCTTTGATGCCCTCTAGCCTCATCACCTAGGTCATCATCATCATCATCATCATCATCATCATCATCATCATCATCATCACTCTCTGAATCTGGATCAACAATATCAGGAATAGGATCAATAGGAATGGTGAACCTGAGAAAAGGATGCAAAGCATACTACTATGCATATTGAGGAGTCACACCTACATCTCTAATATCATCTCTGTATTCCCACTGTATCAGATGAAGATCCAAAACCTTGAATCTATAATGGCTATATAATCAACACTAGGTCCCCACAATGATCTCTTTGACTAGATGTGAGCATAGTGAGCCACACCATGAGGAATACATGGAGTCTGATCATACTTCCTCAAAACTCTATGGAAGAAAAATATCTCAACCACGAAGATGGTCCATCTAAAAAACCATCGATACATGAAGAAATATGGGACCTCATCATCATCCTCTACCCATGTCTCACATATGATATATGGTCTCCAACATACCTAATCAAGATCATCTAACATATGTCTCGAGTACTCTATTTTTCTAAATCGATGCTAGACAATCCACCCTCTGTATGCATGAATATAGAGATAATCGCATGGATGAATCCTATCCACAAATGGTCTCTTAATCAGGAGATGATCCCAAGCCCATATTTGTAGCAACACTGCTCCAGCTAACAAAACTACATTGTGTTGATATACCATGTGATGAAGATCATGATACAAATGTGCAAGTACACATGAGCCTAAGGAAAATATCCATGGTTGTGTAATCATATCCTCTAAAATGTGACCCCAACTAGTCGTAGATCCATGTCCACGTCTGTCTGGTAGAAAAAATCTAGCAATCAAAGCTGCTAAGATAGATGGAAAATGGGCATAGGGTTGTCTCATCCTAAGCCATGGTATAGTCTCATCACCAATGGTCATATCCTCACAAAATTTTCTGCACACCACTCCATCATACACTCAATCATAATATACCAACTCTCCCATGACTATAATCTGTAAGATCTTGTACACATCCTCTGGTGTAATTTTCATCTCACCCATAGGAAGATGGAATGTGTTGTGATCAGAATGCCATCGTTCCGCTCAGGTAGTAAGTAGCCCACTATTCATCCTAAAATGAGGCATGTCAAGTAGATATCTCAGACTGTATCTCCTAATCACTGTATATCATCTGAAGATAAATCACGTATCATATTGAATGGTCAAGGGTATAACCCTCAAACATTCAATTTCCTAAATGAAACCTATTTTGCATAAAATGTAATTATTCAATCAATATCATCATTTGATCATCTAAAGTTAATCAAACTAATCAACATATCATCTATCTTCTCTTTTTGAGTGCATCAACCTATTTGTTTCTCTATATCTTGAGAATGAAATATAGCCTATCATCATCATCATCCTATCTGACTTGTTTTGGATTAACGTCAACAACATCAATACAATGATTAATATTGACATCATTACAATTAGTTCAAATCAACATCATACATTAGGGAATTGATACCAATAATCATTCAATAGATAAAATACGATGGGTTATTCAATCAAAAGTAAGAAAAAATCAAACAACTATGATACATTGGAGCTATTTTGGTATGGGTAAACGTACGGAGTTGTGTCACACTTGAGGACCATTTGGCTTGTTTTGGATGGACCTATTTTGGATGAAACATGTCTGGTCGTACATACATGGCACACACTCAGTGCCATGTGGCGTCGATGTGGCAGACGTGTTTTAGTCGAAATAGGTCCGGCTGAAACAGGTCCGATTGAAACATGGTTCGGTCGGAACCCTTAAAATTATATATAGGCTGAAATATCGTTTGAGCGGCTCATTTGCACTGAGCGCCTTCCGAGAATTGCGGAGCAGAATAGGGGTACTTCGGCCGAAAATAGGTTAGTTTTTTTTGGTTTTTTTTTTAATGTTTTTAAGTTTTGTTTAGTTAAATTAATGTAGTTGCACTATTATTTGATATTTTTTGTTTTAATTTTGTTATTTTTAATTTTAGAAAATATACAATATTGTTTTATGTAGATTTAATGTTTTTTTTCAATTAAGATTATATGTTAGTTACTTAGTTAATTAATTTAGTTTTATTACAAATGTTTCAAAATAGTAGGAAAATATAAGAAAACAGTAGGAAAATATTACAAAATAGTAGGAATGTGTTACAAAACATTAGGAAATTGTTACCTTAGGAAAATATTATTTATTTAATTAATTTATTTTTATTACATATGTTTCAAAAAATTAGGAAAATATTACAATACATAAAACCAACATGAAACTGAAACATAAATCAACATAAAATCTAACAAATTAACCCTAACATAAAACTAAAACATAAATCACTTAAAAACTCTAACATTAACCCTAACATGAAACCTTAACCATATTGAAACCTAAGATAAACTTAGCAAAATGTTACAAAACATTAGGTAAATGAACTGTACAAGACATTAACTTATTATGTAACGTTCATGTATTAAACATAACATTGTACCCGAACATGTGAAACCATAATATGAAACCAACAACTTGAACCCTAACATGAAACTGAAACATGAATTTTAACATAAACTTTAACATGTGAACCCTAACATGAAACCCTGACCATATTGATCCCTAACAGAAACCTAATATGAAACTAAAACATAAATCAACATAAACCTTAACGTGCTAAATTGAATTTTTTTTTCGAACATACATGTATTCAAGTGTTTTTTTAATCTATTTTATCTATCACGTGACATGGCATTATCTAGAAACTAACATGAAACTGGAACATGTTAACCAACATAAACCCTAACACTAAACAAACATATATGAACCCTCACCATAAACATAAACCCTAACATGTTCAACCAACACATGAACCCTAACCTTCAACTAGAACATGCTAGAAACCAACATGAATGGGATAAAAAAAAACAAATTAATCCTAAACCTAATTGATAAATAAACCAAGTTGATCCCTAAACCTAAACATGAAACATTATTTTACATTCAACTAGGCTAGTTGTAAACCTACAAACAAAATTGATCCATAACTCAAAACCTTTTTGTTAGAAAATATATGCACATGTATGTATATAAATGATTTTAAATCATTTTTCTT
Organism: Thuja plicata; assembly: GCA_018584345.1. Lineage (NCBI taxonomy): Eukaryota > Viridiplantae > Streptophyta > Pinopsida > Cupressales > Cupressaceae > Thuja > Thuja plicata. The sequence goes on along the minus strand of MU224358.1, from coordinate 368,090 downwards.
TCAAATGCATATGCATTCAAGTGTTTTCTATTTTATTTATTTGTAATGTACATGTGTTTAAAAATATATAATTAAATTAGAATTGGACCATGTACATGTGCAGCTTGATCTAGACATATATTCTTCTTTATAGTTTCGAGCATATACATCAATTTTTTCTATCACATGGCATCAAGTAGAGGGACATCGCCTATAGATTCTGGAGATGCCAGTGTACAGGGGGGTCATATTTCCTGCTCTTCTCATAGATCTACTGATTCTAGAGAGGGCGGGGAGGATTTATCTGCCAGTACCATAGCTCGATTGACATGAGCTATTTAGGTTCTTGATCAGGGTATCCATTCATCTACCACCCTCCCTAATAGGAATAGGGTGAAGGTCATTAGAGAGGACCTAGTTCGTATGATTGACATAGTTCAATCATACAACCCTTATGATATTATATCTATTGATGCATTCTATACTTCTCTCTCCCACAGCGTTACTGGTGCCGTGAAGTATAGACAGATTGATTCATAGGTCTCCATCGCTATGGTGAAGACCATGTTTCCTTTTTACTGAGACAGAGAAAAGGTCAGAGGCTATATGACTACGCGGTGTGAGGATGACCTTGTTGGGTTGTTTATATATCCTCGATGGTTGGCTGCTCATCATAGGTGTCCCTAGAAGGATGAGCTTCCACTATATTTCTGCAAACAATTGTTTGCAGAATTTCATTTGCATCATGATGTTGATTACATAGATTTTCCTTGTTATGCTGGGTAGGGGATGGGGAGATTATCAGATAGATTCAGAGGGCCTAATGCCCCAGTGCCCGCTAATAAACGGGCAAGGGTGGGTCCAAACCTTTTGGTCATACCAAAAGGTTTGGAAATGGAAGCTGCAGGACAGACTGTACCTGATCACAATATCAGGACAGATGTATTTTCTAGTATCACGAGTATCACGACACAGGTTCATGAGATGTCATCTGATCATTTAGGGATGTATATGTTGTATTCCTATTCTGGTGTTCTTCCACCTACACAGGATGCATCCTGTACTGATGATCCATACCATATAGTAGATATACCATCTCCCTTTGAGGTTGCAGTTATATCAGATATGGACCAACTTTGTTGTACGTGCGCATATTTATCCAGTGATCTACTTTGCACATATCAGGGTATATAGATTATCGTCAGGGTTCCTCTCAAGGATGTACCAGCATTTATCCCCACCATTCTCAGTAGATCTACTAGATCAGGTTCTTAGGGTGCATAGAGATAGGAGGTCAATATTCCTGCACCACCTACAACTCCTCAGTAGACTGCAGTTGGTGAGGATGCACCTCAGCGGACTGCAGTTGGTGAGGATGCATCTCACCAGTATACCCAGGCCACTTCATCACGTCTATTTCATCAACTTTTTTCCAGCTTTCTTATAGATGACCAGATTGATCCCTCACATCTGTCCTGACATGATTCAGACTTACATGATTCAGAGTTGAGCGATATTGGGAGAGCATTACATGCTGCTACGGTATATATTTATTTAAATTTTGATGTATTTATAAAACTTACACATGTAAATAACATAAATAATTTGAATTAATATATATATATATATATATATATATATGTTCTCCAGAGTATTCTGGATAGTGTCGATCGTGGATATGGAGATTTACAGACTCCTGGTGATCCTATGCATCATGATAGACATGTAAATTTACATGTTTTTTCAAACTTAATTTCTCTATGATCATAAGTATTTAGTTTATTATACATGTGTGTATGCATGACATGTATATTTCTTTTATTGCACACAAATATCGGGAGGAGGTGGACCATCATCAGGTCACGGATCAGGACATGGTCCTAGTTGAGACATTTCATTACATGTTATATGTTGTTATTTCAGACATTTCATCTACGTGTTATTTTAGACCTATACATTTACATGTTATATGTTGTTATTTTAGACCTATACATTTACATGTTATTTCATATTTTAGACATTACATATAATACATGTTCATTTTCATCATTTCATATATGTATGTATGTTATGTATATGTGAATGAGTTATTTCATATTTTAGGCATTACATATATACATGTTCATTTTCATCATTTCATATATGTATGTATGTTATATACACGTGAATGAGTTATTTCATATTTTAGACATTACATATATACAAGTTCATTTTTGTCATTTCATATATGTATGTATGTTATTTCATATATACATGTTCATTTTCATCATCTCATATATGAATGAATTATTTCATATTTTAGAGTTGTTTTTATGTAAGTAACTAAGCTATTCAATTAACTAATCTATTCAATTTATCATGTAAGTAATTTAAACTAATTTATAAGGGGATGTCTTAAGGGGAGGTGTAAAAACATACTCATTAACACATAAATCTATAACAACATACATAAAAACAATATAATTTAAACGAATTGAACCATCAAAATACAATTAACTAATCTATTCAATTTTTCATGTAAGTAATTTAAAATAATCTAAAAGGGGATGTCTTAAGGGGAGGTATCAAAGCATACACATTAACACATAAATATATAAGAACATACATATTTAAGAAATATAATAAACGAATTGAACCATCAAAATACAATTAACTAATCTATTCAATTTGTCATGTAACTAATTTAAAATAATCTAAAAACATACACATTAACACACAAATCTATAATAACATACATATTTAAGTAATATAATAAATGAACCATCAAAATATACATTATAAAAGAATACACAATATACCAAGCATGCATAGTTCTATAGAGTTCAAATTGTATATTTCAATAACATATATCCAATATCCAATACATTAAGAGTTCAAACTGTAGAGTTCAAATATGAAAGTACGAGAGCTACAAAAAGAATTATATCCTAAAGCTCCTGATACATATAGTCTGGATCCTCTCTATCTTTTATTATCTCCAAAAAAAAATCATGTTCTTCAATAGGAAACCTCCACTTTTGATTGCCACGTCCTCTTTTTTGCAATGTCTCAAATTGCAACTTTGTTGCTATAACCAAGTGACTGTAATGTAGAACTTTTTTACCAGACATATATTCAATAAATTGAACACCATTTCTATCTATCTTTACTTGTTGATAATATGTTCCTTCAATAACAACTGAACCAGTCGGATATGACTGTCCATCACCATCTACAATTTCTTCTGGGAATTTGTATTTTTCTTTCGTGCATCTTAGTAGATAATAATCTACACTTTCAGCATTGTCAAGATCCACAACCATAGCAAAAATATCACCTAGATACAAATGCAGATTAGATATTAAATTTAAATCAAAAGTATAATAAATTAAATTTAAATAAAAGATCATGTACATGTGCATGCACCTGTAACAACCAAATCATAAACACCCTCATAATCAGCTGAATATATAGGATCATGAATGTTTATGTCAATGTTGTCATCTTTATAAGGAGGCATTCTGACTAACTCCTTCATATCCCATGGAGAAACATATCCATTTGCAATATTCTGAGATTGACTCATTGGATTGTCCTCAACGCAGTCAACATAGAAACATGATTTTTCTCTTACTTGAATAAATAGAGGCTTGTGTTGTTTGGTACTCATCAATTGATGTAAACTTATAATACCAACAATCCTTTGACAATTGTAAGGATTAGATCGGTCTATATCTGTTATAAATATGAAATGAAAGTTGTACATATTTAAATCAACAATTATGATAACATAGATGAGCACGAAATTAAATTTTAATTTAGATTTTTCCTACAAACTATAAATTACCTTTCACTTCCCAAAAATAACGTTTGTTGTATTGGGTGTCCTGAATAGCGAAATGATTTTTACACCATTCAACAATTTTCTTTGAATTCTCTAACATGTTACCTATAAATTTCTAAACTATCAGTTTAAAGTTCAAATACATCTAAGTTTAAATTATACTATTTGAAATATTTAGATATATATATTTAACTACTGTTCACACCATTTGTACCTGCAAGTTCATGTTGGTGAAGTGCATGCTTCACACATGCTCTTGCTCCATCGTGCTCTCCTTTTCCATGTCCACTTTCAAAGAAGTTCCACAAAAACTTAACATTGTGTCTAGCATGTTGAATAGCTAGCCAATTAAAGGCTTTTGCCGATTTAAATTGTCCTGAAAGATTAAGTTACATTACATATGCAATATTATGATCACATAATAATTTAACAAGTAATCAATGAGAATTTGAAAATGAATTGAAGTGTATACACTTACCTGCACAACCATCAGACAAAATGCAGTGTTGTGACGCTTTTATCCCATGATTCGCAATATCTTCAAAATACATTGCAAAACAATGAGCCACATAGCTCCTATCATGAACCTTATCATCGCTGATATAGAAATGAACCTCCTTGATGATAATGCGTTCATTTGGATTGGTGCTTTCTACCTCATCCAAATCAAATTGTGCGTGTCTATAGGTCACTTACACAAATATTGCAACTTGGTTAGAATGATAATATTGAGCTTGAAGCTCTGATTGAGGGGAGAATGTATTGTTCTCAGAGAAATCTACAACTGAAAGAATACAACCAGGTTGAAAACAATTTTTTGAATCACGAAACTGTTTAGCTTGCCATCTTGCACCATGACAATGCTGGATATGTTGATAAATGATAGTATGGAACATGGTCATAAAATCAAGGTAGGGCAATTCACTCTCCTTCAATACAATTTTTTTGGATTCATCTCCGCTCTTAGTTCGGTATGTCTCATATTCAAATCTCTTCCACAAAACCGGTGTTGCAACATTAATATTCTCAATTTGCAATAGAAATTTATGTAAATTATCTCCACAATCACTGCATGCACTCTTTATACATTGTACTTTGAACTCATTTGAATCTTCTAATTTCTCACATAATAGAGACTTCACAAATTGTGTTGTACTTGTAGGGATGAGCATATATGAATTATGTACTGCCAGAACCGTTTTATATGATTGCAAATATCGATGAAACTCAACATGATTTCAGCAACAACAAGTTTCACGTACCTTATTTATGCGTACAAAGCAAGGGCACAACCTCTCAAACATTCTTTGACATATTTTCACATCTGAAAATTCTTGTTTGAATGCTTCAAACAATTCGCTTTGTGTTGTATTTATAAAATATTTTGGATGTGCAATTTTCATACCGGTCTCTTCATCTTTCATCTGTATAGTATCCCTTCTATTAGAGGAAACATGAGAGTGAGTGGTCCAATATTCAATGACCTGTCTTTTTACATCTTCATAAATTTTGTCTTTTCGAGGAAGTCTACAAATATTAACCCAATTGTTTTGAATATTTTCATCTAACATATTTCTCTTCCTGATATATCTTTGAACAGTTCTTCTAGATACATTCAGTAAATCAAAAATTGCATGTACTTGTTTTCTTTGTGTCAACCTCCTACTAGACAAAGTAGTCATCAATGCTCTACGTGTGGCACTTAAATCAGCTCCTCGACTTGAGTTGTTAATGTCGTTCAATGCATCCTGCAAATTTTCATCTATTGTTCAATTTACATTGTCTCCTATGTTTTTCTTGTTATCAACACCTAACAACTCCAAAACAGGAGTCATTTCTTTTTCCCTGAATAACCTATCAAATAATTGTGCTTTTCCAATCAGACTTTTATTTTGAAAATATTCATCCCAAATCTTTTTACATTATTTTTTTATTGTGCTTTCAGGTACCAATTTGTCAGATGAAAATTGACTAAAAATGAATCCTCATCCATCTAATTTGTCCATGTCAAAAGTTATATTTCCATCAATTGGTTCCCCTACTTGAATTGGATCTTCTTGGACTTCAACAGGTTCATGTTCATTACATTTTGTATGACCTTTCATTTTGTCATCCCTTATTCAATTATATTTTCTTGTTCTATTTCTTTTATTCCCCATTGCACAATTTGTTCAAATTGAGAGCTTCGATTCACCTGCATACACAAAACCATATACAATTGATAAAAAATTCAAAAATAATATTGATAATTTCATAATTTAATATTGAACAATGCTTTAATTAAAAACACAAATAAATCTCAAAAAACTATTAAAAAACTCACAAATAATACAAATCTCCTTGATAATTTTAATTCTTAGTTTCCCTTTAACACCCAAAAATACGCTTTTAAAACAATTAAAAAAATGATTTTATTAAAAAAACCTTTTTTAAGTCAGAATAATTGATTTTTGTTTTTAAATTATAAAAAAACCTTTTATATATATCAAATTTAAGGGTCGTGGTCATCCACGCGACCATGTTTGGTCGGCCTATGTTTTGAACAGACCTGTTTCAGCTGAAACTACTTATGTGACATCCCATGTGGCAGCCAAATAAGCAAAAATAAAGGAAAACTTGAAACATGTCATTTTCGGGGCTTATTTGTCTACCAAAATTGAATTTTTCTTAAAATCTAAAAATACCCTTTTGTAGAGCTCCGAGTCTAGATTATGGTCATATAATTTTTATAGTATTTTGATTAAATATAATATATTATAAGTTTAAAAAACTGCAAGTAGGTAAAAAACTGCAAGTAGGTATTTTAACATTGAAGAACATGCTTATTCAAAAAAAGATAAAAAAAATAGCAAATCATGTCAGAAAATTTTAAAACTTATATTTAACACTAGAGGAGAGAGTACTCTTCAAGAATATATAATTTGTTTTGTATTTGGTGTAGATTTGCTAGGGAAAATTAGGTGGGAGACAAAAATTGTTAATTTCGGGTAATGCCAACTTTGAATAGTTATAACAAACAAAATATATACTGAAAACCAATCTTTCTTTTTTTCTGCACTAGTTGTACATGTCATCTAAAACATATTATGAAATCAGAGGAAAAAAAGATTATTTACATATATTTTGTTGGTGGGAACTAGACCCTCGATTTTCAGCGTTTTTCAACAATTAAAAAATGAACTTCAAAAATTAAAAAACTATGTCAATTCTTATTCAAAAAAATTTCATAGGCATAAACTACATCCAATTTTACACATTTTATTAGTTTACAATATTTACAAATTCTAAACACAAATACCACTTTTATGTCATTGAAGTTTAACTACTTTGCATGTCGTGGTCCTCTTCCTTTGTAAAAGTGTGACATAGGTTTGTACTTTTACCCTATGCATATGTACCTAAACAACTTTCATTTGCACATCAAAGTGCATAGGCATGATCAAAACTAGTTATGGAAGCACCCAAACTCATTGAAAATTCTCCTAAACATGCATAGGCACTCTAAAACCTTGTGGAACTACTCAAACACCACATGCAAAATGCCCTATAAGTGCATAGGCGCTATAACTAGTCATGGGAGCACACAAACAGCTCCACTTTACCTCCTATCGTGCATAGGAACCACAAATCCTTGTGGTAGCGCAAAAACACATTCACATTTCCCAAAAGCATGCATAGGCCCCACAACTAGCTATGGAATCACACAAACACATTGGATATGCCATAAAAAGTATGTAAGCGCTCAAACCAGAAGCATAAGCGCACAAAAACATTTCAAAACCCTAGCATAAGCACCAAAACTAATCATGTCATCACTCTAGCATCTTGCATAGGTGCTATAATGCCTTGCATAGGTGCCAAATGCACAAAATGATACTAAAATCAATAAAAACTTGTGCCTACATCAAATATTAAGCTACATACATCAATTTTCAAAGGAAAAAAATGAGATTTGGAACATAGCGGAGATCCATATGCTCTCGGATGTTAAAAATGCCTCCCACGTTCAAATCGATGATCTTAGATTGGCACTAGTACCATATCTTCCAACAAAGAGGAAAATCAGTGCTCAAAGAGGAATTTGCAAAAATGCCAAGTGCAAATGAGAGGGAAAAACATAATTTTCCCTTTTAAACCCACTTTTACCTTTTTGGTGGGATATTTTTTTTCCACGTCAACTACTTAAAAGATTTCTTTTTAATGCATCATATTGAATAGGGCTTTTCTACACATTATTTCTTGTCAAGAATAAATTGAAATGAGGATTTTCATCAACATATCCAAAACTCATTTAAAATCCCAAAATCATCAAAATTGTCAGATTTATTTCAATTCATTTCCTGAGGGGGCATAGGATCATAATCACGACAAATCATTCAAAATATGACAAATCATTCGAAATCATCAGTAAGACATCGAAATCAGTTAAATTTTTTATCAAGGATTCATATCAAGGTTGCATCATCATTAGAGCAGTATGACATCATTATCAACATCAATCAATCAAATTAGTATCAAACATTAAAATGAATCAAAATCAAAATCAAGAAATCACATCGACCTTTCATCATCAAGAAATTAGTGTTACATCATCAAGTTCATCAAATAAACATCAGTCATCAAATCAGGCATCAATAATCAGATAATTAGATATTCTTTGAAACAATATGCTTCACGCATTACTTCAAAGAGGGTCATTTGTATACACCCTTAATTGGTCAACATAAGTCAAAGTGGTTAAATGAAGTCAAAATAAGAGATTACTTAATAAGGGCATTAATTAATTAAATTTGGAAAATCAAATAAACTATGCACAATTGATTTAATCAATTAGTTATATAGTTTAATTAAATAAATCAAATCCAACCCATACAATTCCCCTACATGGCTAAATTAATTAATTCTTAATTTATTTGAACAACCACTAAGGGATAAAAATCAATTAGCTAATGAGGGAGAGGATTGGGAGCACATGGATCACTCTGAGGCTTTGCTATCTTAGCCACTCATTTAGCCTTTGCTATCCTAACCCTTCATTTTGTCATCTTGTCCCCCTATTTGAAACACAACTCAACCTCTCTCATCTAATCATGGTTAAATCACTCTACCCCCTACCCTTGGGAAAATCTTATAAATAGAAGGAGTTTCTCAATGCAAATCACCACTTTACATACACTATCATTTGCATCACCATTATAATCAAACTTGCATCCATGTTTAGAGTAATTTAAATTCAATTTAGCATTACAATAGCATAATTAGATTCATTGCCATCATAATTCATCAAATTTTTGGTATAAATTGCATCATATAACTCATTTAGCACTCTCATTTTAAGGGTTGTCACTTTAGAAATGCTTTGCAAATATGAGAACATTCATATTGTCCTTCTAATTAGAGAATCATATGATGTTTATCAATTTATTCAATTCAAAGTTCTAATTAGTTTAAATCTTTCATGTTTTTGAGTTGAATTGATTGAATCAATCCTATGGAGGTATTTCTTATACTACAATATCTTATCAGACAAACCAATAATAAAAATCCCCTTATAAAATAAGGAAGGACTCTAATGAATGGTTAAAATCTTTGACAAACTGTTATTTCTATACTCATATGAGAAAACCCCAAGCTTACGCAAAGAATAAAATGCGATTACAAATGGAAAAGGGAAACACAATGTGATGGTGGAGAATAGAGTCAACAACCTCTAGTTCAAGTCTAGAAAGTACTTGAATAACCTAAGAAATAAGCTTTAGTTTCTGATGCAAGTTCACAGCTAAAATGTAGATGAAGTTGCAACATTACAATAATATCGATTCAACTACTACATAGCACATGACCCAAGTGTATCGATGTTTTTTATATTTTAAAATAAAAATTCTCCGTTTTCCCCCTCCCACATATTTTTTTAAAGAATTTTTTTCTATCATTTCGACTTTGTTAATTAAAACCTTATTAAAGAATCATTTGGGGGATCATTATTGGTACCAAACGATATCAGATTTTGATGATATTTTTTAGTTGTTTTTGTATGCGACTTAAGTGCTTAAAGCCAAGGTTTCAGCTTCTGGCCAATAACGATGCACTCTACAAGAAACATTATGCATGAAAGGGTCAATAAGTGGTCCAAAAAAAGTGTTGACCAATACTTGACCCCCATTGCAGCAAAAATTATTTACCCAAATCACCAGTAATGGTTCACAAATCTCCAGTAGTGCTTCACAAATCTCCGATAGTGGTTCTCAAATCTCTAGTAGTGCTTCATAAATCACAAGTAGTGGTGCACAAATGCCAATCATGGATCAAAAAAGTTAAAAAATGGCCAATTATTGGTATATAAATGATCCACTACTAGTAAATAAATGATTAAAACTGAGTGAACGGCTATTGGACCCTAATTCACTACTAGTTCCTCTCCCCTAGTTGGAAAATAAAGGTCAGTAATGAGAACAATTACACAATTTTATTGGTACCAATAATATATTCTTATTAGAACAATTGTACAAAGTATTAGATCAATTGTGCAAATTTTGTGATGGTAAAAATGAATGATAACTGAATAATATAGAATATGTATAAGACGAAAACTCAAAATAAACACTTTTTAATCTTTCAAACCAAAAAAATTATCAAAATCTATGTACATTTTACAAATTTCCAATATACAAAATTCACTATAACCACTATTCACACCCTTCCCCTGTAATAGAAAACACAATCTCAACTTTAAGATACAAAAAATATTTCAAATTGACCAACTTAGGCAAAATCATAGACTAATTTAACCAAAATTACATAACAGTCATTAGAAGGCAAATTACATAATAACAGTCGTTAGAAGGCTGAAAGAAGCGATCGTTAGATTATATAACAATCCTTGATTTTGTCCAAATTCACTGCATCTTTGAAATTGTACCCTTTTTCTTCTTCTTTTTTCAGGAACAAGGCGTCTAAATCAGTACAACAGCCTACAACTGGCCGAATTACGGGGACCAAAGCGTCGACAATCAATATTGGCAGAATTGCGGGGACCATTACTTGGCCACTTCGAATATGTTCCCCGGTTTTACAAAAGAAGGCGAAGGGCCGAGGAAGGAGCATGCTACCGTCCATCTCCTATGGAAAGGGCCATGTTTCAATTGTCAGGTGGCTAATCTTTATGTAAAATATACTAAAGATTTTAAAAAAGTCAATTTTTTTTTCAGATCGCAAAAATATATTGGTTTTTTTTCAATTTTTTTGTGGTTTTCACAATAAAATATGCAGAACATGAAAATTTCACAAAAATGTTGTGTTTTCTATTTTTAAGATTTGGGCAATGGTACATTTTACATGGAGGATAGCCAGTTGTTTCAATTATGTTCAATCCGTACACACTTTATATTTCAAAAGAAATTTGCATTTAGTCATACAGATATGTCTCAATTCAAATCAAATTAATGTAAAGTTTATTTACCTAAAATGAAACAACTTTTAAGTAAATGTCCCCAGCGCTATTCCAAACCCTGCCACAACCTCTAACATATGCTTATCAGAGTACCTTCAAAGAAGACTTGTATACCATTACAAAGACATTGCCAAAACATTAGAAACCCATAAAAAAAATTCCCCAACTTACTTTTTAATTTGTTAGAACATTTTTTCATCAAAGAAAACTTGCATACCATTACAAAGACACGCCCAAAACATTTAAACACCATAATTTTTTTTTCCCCAACTGCCTTTTTATTTGTTAGAACACTTTTTCCGTCCAATTAAGAAAACCCTCCATAGCCTTAAAAACGTTTAAAATCGATGAAACTTAGAGATTCCCATGGAAGCTCAATTCTTCAACACGACGTTCACTCGAATGATAAAAGTACAACAACCCAAATTTTATAGTAGATACAACCCTTAACATTAGATGCAGCCTATATACAAATAATCATGAAGAAAACATTTATAATTTACTTTAATCCTTGTAAGTTTCAGATTAAATGTCTGATTTGGACAGATCTTTTGTAAAATAACAAGGTAAGGTATGTCCAATGAAAATGTATTCATTTGGCAGTAATTCACATAGTAAACCAACTAGTGATAACCCACTGAATAGAACAGCATAAAGACAATCGAATCGGGTGAATACATTAATTCCCCGCGTTATAGGCAGGGACTGAGAAACCAACTATAGCGTTCGCCATTTAGCTTGGCGAATCTCCTCCCAGTCAATGAAGGCGACCACAAATGGCGCGCTGAAAGATGTGAGAAGAATGAATTGCAGACAATAGGAGTATTTTACTTGCCCACTTTCAATACGCTTCCCGGTTTTGCAAAAGAGAGCGAAGGCCTCACAGTTGTTCAATATCAGATCGTACTCCCCAAACCCATCTCTATGCAGCCGCTTTGTACGATCAATTACAGTTTCCGGGGGATCAGAAGTGTTGGGATATGAAGTCCAACGGTCACATGACCGTTCACTTTCCTCCGTCTCTTCGTATTCAAAGAGCTCTTTATAAATGGGCAGTCATGTATTGTATTATCAAGTATTGTAGATTCAGTTAATATATGGATTCCCTGCTTTGAGTGTAGACGTAGGCAAATTGCCGAACCATGATAAAATCGTGTCTACTGTGCTTTGTCTTCTTTGTATTCTGTTTTCATTCCATTTCTCTGTTCGTTTAATATTTACAAGAAGCGGCCGAGGTGCACCATTTCATTAATCTTGCCTTCCACATTATTAACCGCTCATGATACTCATATCGATAAATCTTCCCTCCGCGCAGAAAGGAATAGAACTTCCAAGCGCCTTCTCGTCCACGGCATTCTGAAAATGTATCACTTCATCCTTCCCAATATAAATACCTGTATACGAATCATCCAAAACAATTAAAACAAAAAAATCCCTGCACGCGGAGTATAAAGGTGATCCCCTGCTGAGATTTCACTCCTCCTAATCTCAACAGTGGGGGAGCCGCCTCGTCGCGGATGAATTGTTAGCCATTTCAAGCCTTGAGACACAGGATAACGATTACAGGATGCTTTTATAGATGAATATTATTATTAATGACCACTAATATTCGGGTCATAAATGACAACGTACATAGTTTGTTTTAAACCGCCGGCTTTAAATGTAAGAGCGCATGCTTATGGTCAAGTTTGTTATAAGCCGCCTTTAAATGCAAGAGCGCGTACTTATGGTCCGGTTGGTTATAAGCCGCCGCCTTTAAAAACAAGAGCGCGTGCCGTGCTTATGGTCAAGTTCGTTTTAAGTCGCCGCCTTTAAATGTAAGAGCGCGTGCTTATGGTCAAGTTTGTTTTAAGCCGCCGGTTTTAAATGTAAGAGCGCGCGCTTATGGTCAAGTCTGGTAGAATCGCGTGCTTATGGTCAAGTGTGATAGAATTTGTTGGATGCATAGCCGTTTCTAAGTTCTAAGGATGGGTCTACCATGGGTCTACTATGTCAATGTTTCAATTATCTTTTATTCAATTCACACTTCATCTTTAAAAAAAATATTATATTATAATCATTAAATATTAGGATCAATGTATTCTATGCTAACCTCAATTTTAGTCATTATAAATATTTTCAATGATCAATAAACATTTAATTCTACATGTGAAGGTGCATTTCACCAATAAACAATTACTTGTACTTCTATTTTTCAATACAAGTTGCATAAAATTATTCACTTTAACATTTTAAAAAAAAAATATTAATGTTTACAATTATGCAAGTTGTCCAAAACACAAAACATATTCTATTATTATATGCTTATGCACATTAATGGTGTCTAATTTGTAATAATATCAAACGTCTACTAACTTTTTGGACTATTAATCGTACATTCTCCCACACTCCCTCTCACATCTTCATGTATTAACTTCATGGTACTTGCACAAGAGGTGTGATATTGCCCAATGAATACAAAAATAAATATTAAATTATTAAAATAATACATTGAAATTATGTAATAGCATAGGTTAGTGTGGGATTTAGAGCCAACAAGCACCATCAATGCATGGAGATGTCATTCCATCATTCATGTGTAAATGAAGATTTTTTAGCCACCTACTTTGTAAAATTCAAAAGACCATACATAGGAAAGCACTGAGGAAGGAGCCTAGCTACTATCCATGTTCAAATAATCATTCGTTTCTTGTTCATTCCAAGAAGCAAATACACAATAATTAAAAATTTATTAAAATATTTCACATTTACTAATAGTAGTCCATTTTTACCCTCAATTAATTTTTTGCATAGCACACAATTACTAGGACATTTGGGAATAAGTGTCAGTCAAAATAATTATTACAAAAATGGAAGACATCACACATAGGAAAAGGTCTATGAAGGAGCCTAGCTATCGACCATGTTTTGATAACCATTCATTTCTTATTCATTCTAAAAAAGAAAAAAATGCAAAAAATTAAATTCTACTAAAATACATGGTGTGAACAAACCTTACACAATGCACACATACCTCCATGCATGCCCATCAAAGAACCCTCATAATAGACTTGTAACACACCGCTAGGGAACCCAAGAGAAGTTAACCTTAAACATGATACTAACATTTACAGAATGATTTTTTTTTAGAGTTTACAATTGCTAAAGAATAACAATGCAGAAGCAATATAACATAAGACATTACATACTCATAAAAGCAACTCATCTACAGATTACAAATCCTGAGGGTTCCATGACGTAGAATTACATAAGATAACTAATCTACTAAATACAATGAACAATATACAATCTTCATATAATGCAAATGAATAATCAACATCATCTCATAAATGAAACCTAGATGCAATTGATACCATGCGGTATGCATAATGAACTAACATCGACTACACAAGTCGCAAGGCATGTGATAAAACTCAATATAAAGTACAATACAATATTCCAAGAATGTCACAACTGATACAATGATACAAGAATACAACATAAGAAAGATAAGACAAAGTATCCAACAATGAAGAACAAGAAGGCACAACTACAACAAAGATCATCCTAGCAAAACGTCACGAACGTCGAATTTCAATAGTAATAAGAATCACTAGGTCACCTGATCTCGTGGAACCAAAGGTCCACTCCCACTGTGCTCTGGAGATAAAAATAGGCTCACACACATGGGAACAACCTACAAGCAAAACTAATGCAAAGGTACACTAGATAAAAAGGTAACAAGAGAATACCAAGTTTTAAAGCATAAAAGATCAAGAGACCAAAGCAAGTGTACCAAAAACTCATGTAGGAACCTAGAACACATATAGGGAAGTGTCATCACATTAGTCCACCCTTGAGTTACCCTAGTAGCCCTATTGGCTCTAGCCCCCAAGTGACTCTATGTGGCCGAGTAATCCTTTTGTACATACAAGGATTCTAATCATGAAGACCTCAAAGAAGAATTATCTCTCTCACTCCCATCCTAGCCTGTACTAGTACTCAAGGCATGGGTTAGAATATAAAATTATCTTATTAATGTTTCTCTCCAAATAGATTTATTAAATTGTCACTTTTTAGGTCACTTACAATGAGTTACCCTAGAATCCTCTTAGGGCCCTGGCCCCCAATGCAAGCCACTTCCCCCCTACGCTCCTAGCTAGATAACCTATCCTAATGCTCCCATCCATAGGACCAAAATGAAGACAAAGAAAAAACTGTAAAAGACTTCTCATAAAGCATTTTAAGTCACAAAAATCACCAATGCAAATGCTGGAGCATAACAGAGAAATATACATCGTATACAAGGACCCAGACTATCTATCCCATATTGGACATCTCATAAACCAATATCAATACTCATATACATCACAAGATCGATGATCATAAAAACATTTGATAGAACTTATCTCCAAACATGGAGTAATGTAATCCACAAGAATCAACAAACATAATGTAGAACCACCATAACAATAGAAACAAGGTGACCAAGTTAATTAGTACTCAACAATCATGGTCGTCGCCTTTTTGTGGTTAAATAACATAATGATCGGAGACTCAGAGAAAATACAACATAAGCAACAGATGTATACAAGAACCAATCAAGATATGAATATGGTTATAAATTCCCACAATATAAACCCAAAGTGCATAAGACTAAATCTATAAAATAATTCAAGTCTCAGAAGACAAAATCCCTCCTAGGGCATCACTCAACTCATAACGACAATTAACCACAAACGAAGGCAAAATAAAACTCCAATAATAAATCCACTTATAAACTATCTTTTGATCATATAAAATAATTAACCTTAATTAACAACTCAAATTAATTAGTTTATAT
>MU224358.1:330582-351948 GCA_018584345.1 Thuja plicata | reverse complement strand
TATATATATATATATATATATCCAATTATTAACTTATAAATAAACGTCAATTCTATTACAATTCCAATTCAAATTAAATCACAAATTTTGATTAAAAAAAATATTATACATATAAATCACCAATTAATTAATTATATTCTATCCCATATTAGAATATAACCAATTAATTTAAACATTATTTAACAATACCATATATATCCAACAAAAATAATCAATTTATAAAATATATTAATTAAAACAAAACATAATTCAAATAATAAAATTAACCCCTATTAACAATTTAATAATCAACAAAATATTTAAACTTTAATACATATTTAAAAATTAATAATTAAAAAAAAAAATGAAAAAGAAATAAATAAACTAAAACATAACAATGTGGAGGGGGGCCAAGCGGTCCCCACCAGCTCCTATTGCGTGAGCTATTTAAAGGGTCGTGGGTCGGCATCTCCACTTCACGGGGGCTGATGACAGTCCTCTCTATCGTTGACGATAGAGGCTCTGTCTATCGGACAGCAGGCCCTACCGCCGCCGACAGTAGAGTGGCCATGCAGCCTCCCTTGGGAGCCATGGTTGCGGGCCTTGTGGGGGTGGGGGGTGGTGTCCCCACCTCCCACTTAAATTTGTTTTATTATTTTTATCTTCTTTTTTTTTTGTTTATAAAGACTTTGTTTAATTATTTTTTTATTTAAAAGTATTTTTTTTAAAATTATTTTTTTATATAAATAGAGAAATATTACTATATATTTTTTAAAATACTAGTGAATTTCCAGCAAGCTAGAATATTAAAAAAAAGTACCAAATACAAATATTTTAATCAATTTGTCTTATAAGGATCATCGAAACTTTAACAAATTTAATTCTCTAAACATATCCATTTATTCTAAAACATTAATTTTAATCGAATATTCCAAAATGATTTCTATCAAAATTGTATGGCTTAATATCGAGGGATTTAACGGAGTTTTTAATCAAACCCTAATTGAATCAATTTCAAGTTTTCCAATGTTTGCCTTAATTTTCTCAAAGAGACCATAGGGTTATAACACATTCACCTAAACATAGTTTCCTCTAAATTGAACATTGAGGTTTACAGATCTGACATACAGACAGGAAAACATAACCACAAAATAATACCAACAACCTTATTCTAAGATTTGACAAACATGAAGTAGACAAGGAATTTCACACAAGGGGATTTTAGTATTTCAGACACATAGAAGACGAGGATCTGAGTACTGAAATCAAGGATTCAAACCCTACCTCAAACCACTAGTTGACAGAAGCCACAAAGAACACTCCAAAACCCTGGAAATCCTAAGCTTTCACAATATCCTTCAATCCAAATAAGAGCCAAAAAAACTATAAATACTTGTGTATCCTGTGTGTGCAATAATGACCAAAAACATTCTAATAAAGGAAAACCTACTCAACCTAGGGTGTCAAAAACTCATGCAACCATAAAAAAGAACTCAACTGATAACTAAAATCACAACTTAACTTAAAATCGAGTAAAAATAATTTATTTATTTAATAATTGATAATTACATGCACTTTCCAATTTAGCCACTTAACTGAGTTTTTTACTTTAAATTTATATTTTAATTTTTATAAAAGAATGTGCAACTTTAATTGCATAATATTTAATTAACAGTGCCTCACTCTAACTTGGATTAGAGTATTTCATTAGAAAATTAACTATAGGTTCAGGCGTACTACTAAATGATTCAAGATTTCTGTTGAGTTTTTTATTTTCCTCCATGGATATTTGTTGTTCCAATTCCAGTTTATGTTCTAAGGGTGCATAACACGGCTTCATAGTATTGCTATGATTTAAATCATCTATTTCCATTTTAGTGGCAAAATACTCATTAAGATTTTCATCTATTTCCATAGATACAATTTCACATTTAATAGCAGCAACTCTTCCTCATCCTCATCAGACACTACTTTTAATTTCTTATATGTAAAAATACAATTGCAATCCTCATAATCATAATTTCTAATTTCTATTTCCCAATTTCTTAGCTTTCATTTCAGTTGCTTCTTTTTAACTTGTTGGTGAGGATTCTGAGAAATCTTATGCCAAAGCTTTGTGTCATTGCTGTGAATAGCTCCCACTTCATTGTGACTCTCTACCAAATATAAATTTCTTGATTTTTTCCCTTTTGCAATCACTAAGGACCTTTTTGTCACCTTCCATTTACTGGATTCCAACCTGACAATACATCCTTGAGAGAACAATCGGCCAACTGAAATTGAGTAATTTTTGAGTTGACGGACATTCTTAACAAAACTAAAACAAATGTAAAAATTGTTAAACCAAAAAAAACATAAGTACAATCAAATTGTCAAGAATAAAATAAAACCCAAGACTCCAACCTAATCACTTTTACATATATCCTATGATCTCATTCTCAAATATTTTATTACTTTCTCTTTTAATTGTTCATTTATTTAAGAATTTTTTTTATATAATTAAGATATTGTTGAATGTTTGATTAGATGAGGGAACTCCTAAGTGCTAACATAGTTCACCATTTGTAGCCGATATAAGCAGTTTCTATTGACATATGAATGATAAAATATAGAATAGATTTTCTCTAGCATGATACCTGACGAGGCACATAAGGCGTATGCATCTAAATAGAGGTTGAGCAGTAATTAAACTAGAAAGAATAGAGTGCAATAGAGGAAGAATGCCTTGTAAACGTAAATCGATGATATTTGTTTAAAAGCATCATGTTGTGATCTTATTGAAGGAGATTTTGATGAGCGTCTTCCCATTTTCATTGACTTATCTCTTCCATTATGAAGGTTGTCATTTAACTTATCATCTCCATTAACATAATTACCTTCATATATATTTATTGGACTCATTATACTTCCTTTTCCAACATTCATAAGCACAATGTCCTAATTTACCACAATAATTACAATTTATGTTTCTCTTTATATTTGATTTGGATGTTGCTCTATCATGATACCTTTTGTCCTCTTTTTCCCTTTGGTTTTCAGAATTACCTCCTCCTTTGTTCTTTGACATTTGATTTCTTTTGGATGGCTTCTTGTCTTTCACCATCAAAGTTGTGTCTACACTTTGAAATCTTCTATCCATATTCTTCTTCGTCTCTTCTTGTAGAAGGATACCTGCCAAGTTCTCAAAAGAAGGTGCCTCTTCCCTTACAACCAAACTAGTGATGAAAACATGATGGTCCCTAATCATTCCTTTCAAAGTAAATGTTACTAGATCATTACTAGAGACTTGTTCACCAACATCTTTTATTTATCCATGAATTCCTTAATTCTGGATAAATAATCATTAATTCTTTCATTTACTTCCATTTTGATTGAAAGTAATTTGATCTTTAAAAATATAATTTTATTTGTGTTTGTAATCTCATACAGGCCTTTCAGAGTTGTCCATGTACTAGTAGAAGTGGTAATATCTAGATTATATAGGGGATGACAAAATCCTTTACTGACATGCGCAAGAGAATCTTAGCTTTGGATTCTCTTTTCTCCTAATCTTGAGCAACAGTTGTTGGTGTTGTAGGTTTGGCCTCTTTACCATTTACAATGGTCCACACATTGTGCCCCTTTATTAAAGTCTACATATTGAACTTCCCATTAACATAAAATGAACCATCTAACTTATAAGTTCATTAACATAAAATGAACCATCTAACTTATTTGATTCATTAGATAAGAATCTATGAGATTCGTCATCATAAAATAAAATAAAAACTAAAAAATAAACTTTTACCAATTTATTACACCTAGGAGACACTGTCTCAATCAACACTCTTCAATCTCACAACAAGGTTTATCTCTGCCTCTTCGCTCTCATTTTACACCAATGAAACCAACACTTCAGATGGTATTTTGTACAACAACAACCTCTATCAAACAACACTTACTTTTGCAAAATATTTCAGCATCAACATAATCCAAACATTTTGAATCAGCACTATAAAAAACTTCAGACTTGGCTCTGATACCAAATCAGAAAAAACAGAACAGTAGAGCATAAAAAAACTCAAAGAACTAAAAGAAACAAAAGAAAGAAGACTACTACTTATTTATTCATCAACAAATTACATGTATATATAGTTGTTGTATGTCCAAGCATCTTCTTATAACTCATAACTCAGCTAACAAATTTGACAAATTACATGTATATATAGATGTTGTATGTCCAATCATCTTCTTATAACTCAGCTAACAAGTTTGACAAATTACATGTATATATATATATATATAGTATGTCCAACCATCTTCTTATAACTCAGCTAACAAATATGACAAATTAATAGTTGTTGTATGTCCAACCATCTTCTTATAATTCAGCTAACAAATTGAACAACTCGCTAAACTAAAACTTAATCATGATTGACATGTAATTGGACTATTTACAGCTAAATAGATCTGAGGGACAGATCTAACAGTTGTACCCCTTTTCTTCCGTTTTGGTAGGTAGCGTTTGCAATGTATGGGCAATGCGTCGAAATCAGCGAAGCGACAGAGATTGTACTCCCCAAACCCATCTCTATGCAGCAGCTTTGCACGATCAATTCAGAAGCGGCCTACGTGCACCATCTCATTAACTGTAACAGCATAAATGTGATGATGAACATCGGCATCAGGGGAGCACGATATCCATATTCATATCGATAAATGATTCCGCCGCGAAGAAAGCAATCTAAGCAACTCAGCACGACTCCACTTCTTCCGCATTTCAAGGCTTCGGATAAGCTCGCGGGATTTTATAATGAAAAAAATTGTTAACAATGTTTGCTTGGTCACTAAGGAAGACTTCTGAAACCAGCTCTATTTCCACAACTAAAAGACACTTTAAAATAATCCAAGCTCGTGAAGTACGCGGAGAATGTAAAATTGTTTATGTTTTTCTTTGTGATGAGAAGCTTCGAGAGCAGATCCAACCCGCCGATTTGGACTCTTTGAAAGTTTGAGTCATTCTTGTTAAGTCAAGCCATCCTTTGTAAGAAAAGTCCAGAAAAATCCAACCCTGTAATGATCGCAAATTTGATTAGGCGCCTTAGATATTCTATTTTAAAAATAAAATATTTGCATAGTAACCGCGTGGAAGAAATGGAGAAGCATCACTGAATCAGAATGCTTGTCCATCCCATCGCGCAACTTTCAATGTATCTACTTCTATATAATATAGTATATGTAAGTCAAGTCATTGCATAACGTTCATCAAGTCAAGTTAATGGAGACTTGCCCACTTTAATATTTTTTTTCTTACTACAATCAATTAAAAATAATTATAAAAACATTTATGTGAACTATTGTTCTATCTTGATATTTAAAACTAACAATAAATAAGTAATCAAAAACCAAATCATGGGTCAGACTAAGGGTCATATGTGCCACAAGAAGTCTCATCAACTGAAAAGTTATTTACTTCTTTGACAACTTTACGAGCAGAGTAACTTTTTTATTCATTACTTATTGAGGAAAAAAGGTTAAGTTGATTAATTGTTGTACAAACCTACAAGATATAAGAGAGAAATGAAACACAATAACATATTGAGAGCCCAAAAATGACCATCCATTGAATGAACAACCACAGGAGATGAAAAGTACCTATAGAAGAGTGATTGGGTCGAATCAGAAGTCAATCCCAACACTCAATGAGTGGTGCCGACTTGCCTCCCTTGAACCTAGGATGAAGTGTCGAAATGAAATCGACACATCTTCTAAAAAATTCCTAAATGATGATGACTTGTGCAAACAAGTGTCAAATGATCATGGATGACTATTTAGGCTTAATAAGCCTAAGTGTAAGTAAATTAAATATATACACTAATAATATTTAATTTAATTAAATAGTAAGAGAAACACATAGCTTTTGTATGTAGTTGACACAGGGAGAAATTGAATAGTAGACGGGCATGTGATCAAAATCATCTATAATATTTACCATAGATTTTGGAGGAAATGTCTAAATAGCAAACTAAAACATAATATCTTATCAAGGGGACACTTGTTTTTTTTCCTGGCCTGCCTTTATATATGTTACATTTTAGTTGGCTGTTTAGCCACTTCCAATTTTGGAGTCATCGTTACTCGTGTGTTTTCCCTTCTCTACTTATTTATTGATTTGTTTCACGTTATACAAGTGAAATATTGCTTAGTTATTCCTCCAAATTTAGGTTACTAATGACTCGGCTCCAACTCATTCTGAGACACATGTTTTGAATGTCACACCACATGTCTTAGACTACCCCTTACTTAACTCTACTCTATGTGGAGAAACTAATCTATAAAAAAAAATACAATTGAAAATGATGAAGGATCAATCTCACAACCACTACCAGATGATGTGATAGAAATAATATTGTCCTTCCTTTCTACCTCAGATCTTCCCAAAGCTTCTCTAGTCTACTGTCATTCAGCCTTGATCCTAATCAACAAGATGAAATCTTAATGGAAGGCAGCAACATTCTATTTTGTTGCACAAAGGGGAGCTTAAAGTTCACAAAAAGTTTCTTGAATCTGAAAAAAATGGGAACAGACCACTGTAACTATATCAAGGTTTGAGGACATAATCTGCGCGTTTTCCATGATTAGGGAAAAGTTGTTGTAATCAGGGGACGTGTGAATTGGAAGTAGAAGCATTAAGCGTCAAGATGCTTCACTTGAAAACTGTGGAATAAGAGATATTCAATCTATTTCCAGAGGAATTCGGGCATAACGCTTCTTCCATATGGTTTTTCGTCCTAATACTAACTCTTCACAATGATCTATTCCTTGCACTCCTCCCCTCTTCCTCCTTCATAGGAACCAAAGCAAACTTCTTCCTATCCTTCTCTATTGTGACCAAGTTACTTCTTTAATTATGGATAACTCCCCTATCAAATTGCCAAGGTCTTCCCAATAGAACACGACAAGAACTCATTGGTATGACATCACACAATACCTCATCTCTCTAAGGCCCAATGTTGAAGTTGACTAAACAGTGTTTTTTCACCTCCACCATGTGATCATCTGAAAACCAACTTATCCCAAAAGGAGAAGGATGTTTAAGCCTCTTCAATACAAGCTTTTGCACCATCTCTTCTAATACCAAATTATCAATACTACCTCCATCCACAATAACCTTACAACATTTACCCCCTGATTCACAAATAGTCCTAAACAAATTTCTACTTTGTATATGTTCATCTTCCTTCTAGCTCAACATGATTCTCCTACTTTCATAATAAATTCTCCCATCTTAGATTTTTTCATATTCTCCACAAGCTCATCAATAGTTTTATCCTCATGTTCCATAAGATTATGTTTACCCAAGCTTTTACTAGATTCTCCGAAATATTGAAAAGCTCTATATCATATTCCACCATATTTGAAACAAGTACCTTTCAATTCCTTGAAACCACATCCTCTCCTAAGTGTCTTCTGATCCAGTTCTACCTCAATGGTCAGTTTCTCTTTGTCATTCATACTAGCTTGCTTCTCCCTTCCTCTAGGATTACTCTATTTTCTCTTTAATTTTTCTTCTACCCCCAATGCATACTAATAAGAATCTTCAACTGTAGAAATACTCAACATACTTAGCTCATCTTGAATATTAAATCTCAGACCATTAATATACCGAGCCACCTTCTCTTTAGTTATCTCTCAGTGTCCAGATCTAATTGTCATCTTATAGAATTTCTTGATGCATTCCTTTACACTCATGTCCTTTTGCTTTAAGTTCACTAGCTCAAAATTCTCAAAACTTGTTCACTAGTGGTACAAGGGATATGTCCATCACTAAACCATCCTTTTGAAATCCAATGCATCACATTTGAATGGGTCTTCAAACTCAAATCAATCGAGTTCCAACTTCACACTGCTTTTGGTCCTATTAGGCCTAGCAGCCCAATTAGCCATATCCATAGGGTTCTTCTGGATTCTCTCTCAAAAATCTCAAACAAACCTTAAAAAAAACTTAGGATTAAGACACCCTTTTCAAAGAAATTAGATATTTTCAAGGTTTTAGCTCCATAAGTCCTTCGTACACTGTTGTCTTGGAATATAGGTCAAATAGGGCTATTTTTATGCATTGGTTGTAGTCATCTAATTTCTCTCTAGAAATCTATCCAGATGGATTGGTAAGGACCTCAGTTCGTAGATACGGTTCTAATAGACCCTAATTCTTCTAAATCTACAATTGGTTTTCTTCTCCAAAATATTCCCTTGCAATGGCACTCAATTCTTTCACTGTTACACACCTAGCCGAACATGCATTGCTCGCCTAGGGTATAACTTTAAAAATAGATACTCGACTTCTCAGACCTCCTACTTGCATATGTACACTATATAGAGTCTCCCCTAACTCATTCATCCAACCTTTTGAGTTTCCCATGGTTGGGTTTCATGGGGGAGCCATAAAACCAAAACTACACTGAACTAGACCAGCAGACTCTCTAAAACTTAAACAATTTCCTAAGGCTAACAAATCAACACTAATATACTTTCTCCCTGAATGAAAAAGTCTTAAATATATTCTTTCTACATGAATCCACCAATAGATCAAGTATTTCAATCCATTAAAACACTAAGAACATTCAAATAAGTTGACTATACTTTGTATCTCAGAACACTTGCTCTATTGCTTTCAAAAACTTGATTGCAATCACTTTGCCTCAGGAAATGAGCCATGGAGTATCATAAGATGCTTCCTCCACCATTTTATTCCACTAGCATTGAGTTACCACTCCTACAATGAGAATAATCCAAAGTTGTCGGGTTGCATGCAACATTTGCAAAAGTTGCAAATGTTGTCATGACAACTTTTGAGCATCTTTTGCATTTATGATGCAAAATATCTTTTAGGGCCTCTAACTCATACAAATCAATGAACTAACATAATTAAGGCATCTTTAAGAATCTTTCTCACCTTACATAGTTCTAGGAAACATTTAGACCCCATTTCCCAAATTTAGGCCTATTCTAAGGACAAAACACTTAAAAGAAAACTAAACTAAACTAGAATGAAATTAGCACTAACCACTAATTCACCTAGTCACACACAACAAAAATACCTTCCAAGGTATAATAAAAAACATACTGACTTGGCTAGATTCAGTTACAAGACAAAACTAACTAGGGATTTGAGGATATCCTAGGTGCTCCTACATCAGAAAGAACAAATTTGTCAATTGTGTTTGGAAGTGGAAATTAATAGGGATATGTCCTCATCCTTCTTAGGTTGATCAAAATCCTAGACCTAATTTTTTTATTTCATTTCATTTCTTTCATGAACATGTTAGAGTTGGATTTGAAACTTAGAAGGTTCAACTCCCAAGATTTTCTGTAACATAGTTGATGAGAGGGACAACCTAAAGTGGAAACAAAGATAAAACTTGTTTCTTTTCATCCACTATAAATAAATACCTTCTTGAAGTTAATGCTTTTGAGGGTAAAAGTATCTTATGCCTGGTCTCCTCTAGTAGTCTATAGGACCTAAATAGAATTTGAGCTACCATAAGGCCTTTTAATGTATTCATAAGATGACTTTGAATATAATCCTTGATTAAAACCCATTTAAATTAGCAAGCCTACCTTTTCAGTCCATATTGAACCAAATTGACTCTAGGTAGTTGATTGCAGTGTTTTCTTGTGCATAACTTGTTTAAAGCATTCAAGAACATACACTTTTATGCGTAGCTTTTTAGAGGTGAGAAAATATTTATATTTGTGATTTTTATGCTTGATGATACATGATCTTGAAGAAAAAAACATCTATTTAAAAGATCCAAAGTTCATAAACATCATCATTCTTCTCAAAAGGATACTATTTCAACAAAGATATAAAACTCCTTTTCATGCCTGTTGTGACAAGATCTCATTACATCATATTATCTTTACAAGGAGATAGAATCGTGCAGAGAGAAGAAATACCCTATCTAGATGAGACTCGTCATTCTCCTTATCAACCTTTTCAAGAAAATAATTAAGAGGGAGAATTAGAAGAAGTCCCAATGGAAACTAATTCATGGTTTGAGGCTAACAACTCTAGAGAAATTAATAATGATAATAATGAAGAATGAACCAAGGAAAAGGTTAATGAAGCTGCCCAAAACCCTATGTTTATAAAGATGATGGAAAAGATCTTCGAAAGAGACAAAGATAGATATTTCATCACCTTAGCTCAACTAGAGGTTAAACTTCCTCATGCTTTTGACACACCTAAATTAACATCAAATGAGGAAGAATACACTCCTTTAAAAGCTATGAATCAACAAATCAAATATTTACAAGCATAAATGGATAAAATGAAGAAAGTGACTGCTCCAAAAGAATTTTCAATAGAAGCCGTTTGCCCTATTTTATTTGATAAGAACCTATTTATGAAACCTTTTCCTCCAAAAAATATATTCCCTAAGTATGACAATTATATGAGCACAACGGACCCACAAGATCACATAAGAGAATTTGGAATCTTGAGTATGGAATTCTTCCATGAACCCACCTATTTGATGAGGTTGTTTCTTAGAAGCCTTGGTGGGACAACAATAGAATGGTTTTCAAAGTTACCTCCGGGTATAAAGAATTTTGAAGAATTGATATCCAAATTTTTTAATAATTATTCCAACAACATTGAATGGATTCTAGATGGCTATCTCTATGTCAAAAAATGCTCTGAAGTATGATAGCCGGGTCTTCCAGCAAATCAAGGATTTGGTGATCACCAACCAAGATTTGAAAGAAAAGATTAAGAAGATAGATGGCGAGGAAAATAACAGGATGGGTAGGCTTGAAAAATTGGAGAAAAAGATCACTAAGATGGCCAAGAAGGTGGATAACATTGTTGATACACTGAGGAAAACCCTCCTGGATTATCATGAAGGTATGATAACTACGACCAAAAGTATGGACGTCCTCGTCAGCTATCTCAAAGGGAACGACACCTCAAAAGAAATTGTGAATTTGGACAAGCACTCTGATGATAATGATGCCACTCCTCCTAGTCCAAGGAAGCACACAGGGTGATTCTGAAGAAGAAGTAAACTTTTGTTTCCAATGATGTCTTTGTTCTACACGAGACATTGAAGAGAATGTTTGAAATTGGGGAAGAGGTAGGGAAAATTATCGAAGATATGTTGTAGGTGGCCTTTGGTTTTTTGTTTTAGGCTGGGTGTTTTTGGGGGTGGTTCTAGTTTTTTTGGGCTAGCTCTGTTTGGGGTTGATGCTGGATTTTATGGTGGGTGTCTGTGTTTTTTGTGGCCTGGTCTTTTTTGGGGCTTTATTTCTTTATCTTTAGTTCTATTGTTAAGGGTTGCGGGACCCCTTCAAAACTCAATTTTTCTCTAATCCAAAACATTGAGCGGGAAATCACCATGTTAGACCTATGCAATACTAAGAAAAGAAGTACATAAACCTTTTTCAGTTTTCTTGAAAGATGGAGAAGAGTCTATGTGAAATATCCATGAAGTGTACCTAAAAAAGAAAACATGGATATATTTATAAATAGTTTGAACCCAATGATGAATTTCAAGTTACAACTTAATTGTCCACCAAGCTTTGAAAAATTGATAGAAATGGAATCAGAATAGAAGATGCTTTAGTAAGAAATGGGGAGCTAAAGATCTACAAGGATAACAAAGCTTTTTCAAATAAAAACAATACCAATTTCAACAACAATTCTTCAAACAACAACAATAACGATAAATCAAAGTTTTCATTGAAGAATAAAAACAAGAATTTGGTCAATGACGGTGTAGTGGAACCCCAAAATTTAATCTTTCAAGTGGTTTCACTAGTCAAACTAATAATGTCAACCAATCCTCCAACTCTCCTTTTAATAACAATAATTCTTTCAACAACAATCAAGGAAATACCAAGCCTAAACCTAACTTTAAGTCTCAATTTACTCCAAGACCGAGGGGAAATTTTACTCCATTGGGGGAAACACATGAAATATCCCTAATAACACTCATTTCCAATAAAATCATAACTTTACCAGAGGTGTAACCATATAAACCTTAAGTGAAGCCATCATGGTGGAGTGATTCTAATCATTTTGAATATCACCGTAATAAAGGGCACAAAACAAATGAATGTATGAGGTAGAAACATTTGGTACAAGATCTCATTGATGATGGTATTATTGAAGTGGATTAACACAAGAATAAAGAAGACCACGCAACATTCAAGACTCCTTTCTTGAATTGTGATAAGGGTAAATCTTCAAATGCCAATCAATACAACAAAAATGTAGACCACAATGTAATTTTTTCCAATACATATGACAGAAAAATCAATTCTCTATCTGGTTATGAGAACACCATCAATGTCATAGTGGTAAAAGATTAATAAATCAAAGAACCCACGAATGTCATTACTTAGGGGAAAGCATCAAAAGTCACCTCACCAGGAACTTCCAACACCATAATAAAACCTAATATTCCATCCTCTCTACCAAAGAAATAAAATTTAATCGATCAACTTTAGAATACTCCAGCACATATATCAATCTTGGAGTTGTTAAATATTTCACCCACACACAAAGAGATCCTAGAAAAATATTTGGTAGATACACTAGTTCCTAACAATCTAGACATGGACCAATTTCAAAACACCGGTAGTCATCTTATTGTGCCACAACGCCTATAAATTTTTGAGAAAGATGACATGTCCCTCAATCATCCACAAAATATTCCCTTGCATATTGAAGTCGTAATCTAAAATCGTAGGGTCAAGAGACTCATTATCGATGGAGGTACTGGCCTAAATATATGTACTTTAAATCTTGTGAAAGCCTTGGGATATTCTGAAGAGGCAGTGGATCCTAAGAGGAAAATAACTATGAAAGCATATGATGATGAAGAGAGATCTTCCAAAGGAACAACCATTTTACCCATTTGAGTAGGAAAAATTCATAAAGAAACTATTTTCCAAGTACTTGATCTCAAATTGACTGACAACATATTGCTAGGAAGGCCACAAATTCACGAGATGCTAGATGTTCCATCAACTTATCACCAATGTCTAAAGTTTCCTTATCTTGAGCAGAAAATAACAATCAGTGGAGATCTTAACCAAATTCAATATTGCAATAACATCAAACCAGTTACAGATTCTTTTGTGCCACACGAAAATGAGGCTTGTACATCTACTTCACAATCATAACAAACTAAGGAGCAAACTCCTAGGATAAGGTCATCATCGCAAGAAAAAGAAAAAGAATATCACAATGACCATCCTAATACCTCAGAGAATGAAGAAACTAATCTATATTTATCCAACAAAGGAAAGGAAAAAGTTAGTTTTCTAAAATCAGATAAAGAGAACCGTAATTCCTTAAAATAAAATTATTCGATTCAAGAGGGATCACAATTAGAAAAAGAAAAATAAAAGTGGTCACATTATAAAAAGATGGACCTCGTGATGAAGAAATTTGAAAAACAATACA
The DNA here is from genome assembly GCA_018584345.1 of Thuja plicata. Classification (NCBI taxonomy): domain Eukaryota; kingdom Viridiplantae; phylum Streptophyta; class Pinopsida; order Cupressales; family Cupressaceae; genus Thuja; species Thuja plicata. The sequence goes on along the minus strand of MU224358.1, from coordinate 338,516 downwards.
AAATTCATTTAAAAGGGGTAGGATAATACTCTATATCATTGATGGATATGCCTAATTCTCCTAGGTCTCATGGAAAACCCGTTGATTCAAAAAATCAGACACTTCCTCCCAAGTATAATAATAATTTTGTCAGGGCTACTACATTATTTGAGATTAAAGAAGACAATAATGTCCTAAACTAGCTAATGCCTCAATATGGGAAAGGATTTGAAATTATGCTGAAAATGGCTTACAAAGGAAAAGGATCTTTAGGAAAAAGAAATAAAGGGTTGTTAGAACCTATACAACCCACATGGAGATCTAGTGAGGAAAAATCAGGCATAGGGTATCATGAGCAAGATTATCATCAAAAGAAGGCTTCTAATCCTTATGAACACATCAATAGGTTAGATTCAGAAAGTGAGGATGATTCAAATAAATATGAATGGGATTCATTATCCAAGGAATCTTGTCATGACAAAGAGGTGGATGTTATCCAATATTCTTATACTTCTACACCAAAGGAAATATAAAGTATGAGCCAAGAAGGTGTAGGAGATCCTTATGTGCCCTCCCTCTTAAGAGAATGTAGCTCTAGGTTTAATGTACAACAGTTTTTGCTGCGTGAAACTCGAGAGGACTTTAGTGAGGAAGATTTTGATCCTAGCTCTATGGACAATCTCAAGGAAACACATGTCATATGAACCTACAAAAAAAATCATGACCCTAACTCCTATATACCCAATCTTTCCCAATGACCATGTACCCCTTGTTCATCCTGAATTAATTGATTGGGGATAACTCAAAAAAAATGATATACCAGCATTCCAATATGACCATGCCTTATCCATGTACCTAAACATGATTGAAACTTCATCCACCAATTAATCATATCAAAAGATAGCAATGGGGGGAAGTGTCAAGTTTCTCAGTTACCAAAGAAAAAAGAAAAATAAAAGATCTAGCGGTGAAAACCACCATGTGGCAGTACTAGATCCAAAACCGTAAAAATGAACAACATATCTGAAGGAAAAACCCAATTGAGGCACCTCAGGATGATAGACTTGCCACTTTACCTAACCATTATGAAGAAATACCAACTATATTGATAGAACTGACAAAAAAGACAAACATTGGAATAGAGGCAAACCCAAAGATCATTAATATAGCCACATCATTGTCCATGGAAGAAAGGGAACAATTCATTGAATTTTTCAAATAAAAACAAGTGAATTTCACAATGTCATATGTTGATATGTCAGGATTAGATCTGAATCTAATAATACACCATCTTAACAAAGCTCCAGAAGTTAATCCAGTAAAACTGAAGTTGAGAAAGATGAATCCACATGTAGCCTTATTGGTTAAAGAATAGTTGAAGAAACTCTTGGATACATGATTTATTATGCCTATTGCATATGCAACATGGATCTCCAATATAGTACCTATTTCTAAAGTAGATAGAAGCTGAAGGATTTGTACAGACTTTCAGGATTTAAACAAAGCATGTCCAAAGGATAATTTTCCTCTTACTAAGATTGATACTATAGTATACCTCATAGAAAGGCATTCTATGTTATTTGCAATGGATGGCTTTAGTGGCTATAATCAGATAAAGATAGCTCCAAAAGATCAAGATAAGATGACTTTTACATGTGCATGAAGTACTTTCTATTGGAATGTAATCTCATTCGGTCTCAAAAATGCTAAGACTACCTATTAAAGGGAAATGAAAACCATCTTTCATGTTAAGATGCACACATTCATGGAGGACTATGTGGACGATATTCTTGCAAAATATTATAACAGAATGAACATCTACCCATACTGGACAAAATCCTTAGAAGATTGGAACAATTCAAAGTGAGACTAAATCTCAAAAAGAGTCCTTTTGGAGTTTAATCAGAGAAATTGTTAGGATGCATTATATTAGTGAAAGCAATAGAGGTAGATCCCACTAACTTCAAGCTATTATGAAAATGGGGGCACCAAGGAATATTATTCAATTGAGGTCTTTGCAAGGAAGTCTACAATCTATTAGAAGGTTCACATCACAATTGGTGGAAAATTATCATTCCTTTACCCAATTGCTACATAAAGACACCCTGTTTCAATGGGATAACAATGTGAAGAGGCATTTTCTCTGTTAAAGAAATATTTGGAAAATCCTCCAGTTCTAATGGTTCCAATACTAGGGAGACCTTTGATTCTATACATATCGGCAACAAAAAATTCATTAGGGGCTTTGTTAGCAAAAGAGAATGACAAAGGAAAATAAAAAACAATTTACTATATTAGTAGAACATTGATCAAATATGAGCTCAATTATACCTATATAGAAAGAGTGTTCTTAGCAGTCATCTGTGTTTCTCAAAATCTATGGCATTATATGCTAGCGCATAAAATCAGGTTCATTTTTAAAAATAGATCCACTAAAATACCTTCTTAGAAATCAGCTCTCATAGGGAGGCTAGCCAAATGGGTCATGGTATTAAGTGAGTTCAACTTTGAGTACGTAGACCATAAAGCTATCAAGGGACAAGTCAAAGTAGAAAAACTAGCAGAGTCTCCAATCTCAAACAAAGAACCCATTCAGGTGGAATTTCTAGATACAAATATCCTTACTAGTGAGTCAAAGACATGGAAATTATACTTCTATGAGTCATATACGTGACATAGCTTGGGGGCAGGAGTTCTTTTTATTACACCACAAGGTTGCACAATCCCCAAATCATTCATACTGCTATTCCCATGCACCAATAATATAGAAGAGTATGAAGCCCTAATGATAGGACTCAGAATGGCTTTGGAATGGAGAATTATAAAATTACAAATCTATGGAGACTCCTCATTAGTCATTAATCAAATTAATGATGAATACCAAAATAAGGATGAAAAGCTCACACCTTACAAAAATATGATTGATGACTTCAAAAAGTATTTTGTATTGATCACATTTGAGAAAATACGTAGATTAGATAAGAAAGTAGTTGATGTCATGGTGACACTAGCCTCACTTTTGCAAGTACATGATCAAGATGAAAGATATGAATTCTTGGTGGAGTAATTGGTACAACCCGCATATGACCATCCCAATTCCTAGATCATTTACTTGTGGGTCGCGAATCTACTTGGTATGGTCCTATTTACACCTATCTCAAAGATAACACTTCCTGGACCAAACCCAAAATGAGAAAATAAACCTTATACATCAAGCCTCTTGTTTCACCCTTATTGCTAACACATTGTATCACAAAGGTCTTTATGGAACATTAATTAGATTTCTGGAGAGTGAGGAATCTAAAATTGCCTTACAAGACATTTACGAAGGTGTTTGTGGGTCACACTCGAGTGGGTTTACCTTAGCTAAGAAACTTATTAGGATGGGATATTATTGGTCGACAATGGAAAAGGATGCATGACAATTTGTTAAGATTTGTCAAAAGTGTCAATACCATGGGAATGTGATACATGTGCTAGCACAGGAACTACATCCATTAACCACACCTTGGCCCTTTTATCAATGGGGTTTTGATTTTATAGGGATGATATATCCTCCTTCTTCTAATGGTCATAAATATATTATCACTATAACAAAATACTTTACAAAATGGGTGGAAGTTGTAGTACCCCTAGCAACTACAACTGGAAAGAAAATTTCAATGTTCATTCTAAATCACATCATTTGCAGATATGGTATCCCACATGTAGTCATCATAGATAGTCGGAGATAATTCAAAAATAAGGATGTTAAGGAGCTATGTAAAAAGCTCCATATTACTCAACATTTCTCTTCCATTTACTATCCCCAAGGAAATGGACAATCAGAAGCCTCTAACAAGAATAACCTTAAAATCCTTAGGAAAATAGTGGATGATTCAGGAAGGGATTGGCACATATAGTTAAATCTAGTACTTTGGGCTTATAGAACAAGCATTAGAACACCTACCAGAGCCACTCCATTTCTTTAGTATATGGAGCTGAAGTAGTTTTACCTTTGGAAGTAGAAATCCCATCCCTTAAAGTTTATCTACATGGCATACTAATAGATGAAGAGTATAGAATTTCTAGGTTGGAATAACTAGAGTTACTTCAAAAATATCAACATCAAGTATATGATCATCTCAAAGTCTACCAAAAGAGGATGTCTAGGACCTATAACAAAATGATCAAAACTAGAGAGTTTCAAGTTCATGACCTTATCCTAAGAGAGAACCAAAGAAATCAATCAGAAAGAGAGAAGGGTAAATTTGAGGAAAATTGGCTAGGACCCTTTGTAATCACGTCATCCTATGGCACATGAACCTACAAATTATCCACATGTGATGGGGATGAATATGAAGAACCCATAAATAACATTCATCTTAAGAGGTTCTATACCTGATCAGTTCAAAGAGTGTCACATCAAAGAGTATCAGATAAGAGAGTATCAGTTTGTACAAAAATGAGAACCTGAAAAGACATAAAAAAAATAGTAAAAATGGATCCTGAAGAAAAGAAAAAAAAATGAAAAAAAAAGAGAGAAAAAGATAAAACTGTCTTGGTGAAAACCTAGCAATAGGCACCTTGGTAGGAAAAAAAAGAAAAAAGAAAGAGAAAAAGTGCAATAAACCCAAGTGGCAAAAACCTGGTAAACAGGCACCATTTGACATGGGTTCAGTCAAGCCTAGTTGCATTTGCAATTGCATTTCCCAATCCTTGTATATATCTTACTACATTCCATTAGTTATACATAGCCATATTGAAGTCTCATGACTGCATTTGTACATAAAATCTTTCGTCATGATTTTGAAGATTTACTTGATCCTTTATCATTGTCAAATCCAATTGGGGGCACAATTCAAGTTCAAGGAGCTCATCAGAGAAACATACATAAGTGAGACTTCAACATACTTCATCAAAAATCAAGAATCACAACCTTTGATACTTGTTGATTGATCGAAACATCAAGTTTAAAACATTCAAACACTTTACCCATATCAAATTCACAAGCTAAGAACATCCAAAGATAAGATACACATAAAAATCAACCTATATGAACAAGGATCAAAATGGATGGAACTTTTTCTGAGAAAATGGATCAACAAACAAAAAGCAAAGATAGTTTAATGGTATTTCTTGATTTTTGTATCATGTATTTTTAGAAAATCAATGATGTATTTTGAATATATAAGAAATGATGGAGGTATGATCTTTTCTTGATTTATGCTTCTGAGGTTTATTCCTAGAAGTATGAAAGATTTTCTAATGACATGATCATCAAAGAATCATCGAGGACATTTGTATATCAACATGAATCATATATTTGTTTGTTTACGCAAATGAATGCCTCAGACATTTAGATTATTCATTTCTTCATGCCAAAATCCACTTGCAACATTGAATCTAACAAAAGAAGTATTCATACTCCCATGGTTTGAAAATCTAACCAATGAGGGTTGTACAAATTTCATTATTGAAATCCGAAGAAAGTGGTATTCAAACCATCATGGTTGAAAATCTAACCAAATAGGGTTGTACCAATTTCATGTTTCAAAAAGTTCAATGATGCCAATAGAAAAAATAAATGCATCCAACGATAAGTGACAATCTTAATTTCATTTCGTAATCATTTTAGATTAATTTGCATTATAGTTGTTATAGGATTTTTCAAAAGGGGGGAGGTGAAAATAAAAAAGCAGGTTAACCAAGGTTACATCATCACAGTTTCTCCTTAAAAATAGAATATACTGGACTTTAGAAAAAATAATGCATTTTACGTTAAACTATTACATAAGTTGCATCTAGGTGAATAATCAATACATACATCTCATTAATCATTCAGTGCATTTAATCTTCAGAGGTTTCCTTATTCATCATCATTCATATATGTGAATTGGTTGCATGCAAAATCATTTATCATTAATCATTAAATGCGTTAAATCATTTAAGTCTTATCATTACATATCAAAAAGCATCAATCATTTAGATCCATCTCATAGTACATTTCATTAAATACATTCGCATATTGCTACAACATTAATCATTACTTGATAGATTGCATTTAAATTACATTTCATTAGCATTTATATATCACATTGCATAAAAACCATCTAGGTGCATCAAATAAAAACATTGACTTCATATCAAGGCATTCATCATTACATCATTCATTTAAATTCATCTAGGTTCATTTAATTTTACTTCTCACATCATAATTATCTAAACTAAAATTCATAGCATCATCACATCATCACATGTACATACAACATTTCGTAAGCATCAAAACATTCATATAATAGTTTTGGAGAATAAAATGCACATTTCCATGCATCCATACATAAGAAGTCAAATGCATCCATACATATGCATAGAAAAACACAAAAACAAGCATATAGATATAATCATGTGAAAGTTGCATCATGTCTAGGTCATCCAAAACATAAAATTCAACATAAATGACATCAAAGAAGAGATAATCATAAATCATTACAAGTGAGTGTGTCTAGGAGCGAGCGTTACCAATTTCAAGGCTGGCGATGCTGCATAACATGAAATGGTTCATTCCAGATGTTCTGTCTTAATAAGGCGATCATTAATAATGTGTGGCGTCAGCAAGCGCGTTTAACGTAGGGTATTAAGTCAGAAAGCACGTTCAAATCATGGAAATGTAAGAGATCATAGGTAGGGAAGGGCCAAGGAAGGAGCATTCTAACTTGCATCAACTAAGGAACGAGCCGTGTTTCAATTATGTTCACTTCGTGCACACTTCATTTTTCAAAATAAATTTGTGTTTTAGTCATACAGATATATGTCTCAATTAAAATCAGATTAATGTAAAGTTTATTTACCTAATATGAAACAACTTTTAAGTAAATGTCCCAAGCATTATTCCAGCATGAGATTTGTTTTTAGAGGTTTTGGGGGTTTGTCTTTATTTGTTCTCTTCTGGGAGTTGTTCAACCTAGCCTGAAAATTGCTGAAGGGTAGCCTGAAAACCCTGCCACAACCCCTGACACATGCCTATCAGAGTACCTTCAAAGAAGACTTGCATACCATTACAATGACATGCCCAAAACATTAGAAACCCATAAAAAAATTTCCTCAACTTATTTTTTTTATTTGTTAGAACATTTTTTCGTCTAGTTTAAAAAAACCTTCCACAGCTTAAAATGTTTAAAATCCAAGAATTCAAAGCTCAGAGATGCCTATCAGAGAACCTGCAAAGAAAACTTGCATACCATTACAAAGACATGCCCAAAACATTAAAACCCCATAAAAAAAACTTCCCAACTGGTTTTTTATTTGTTAGAACATTTTTTCCGTCCAGTTTAAGAAAACCCTCCATAGCCTTAAAAATGTTTAAAATCAATGAATCCTAGAGATTCCCACGGAAGCTCAATTCTTTAACACAATATTCACTCGAATGATAAAAGTAAAACAATCCAAATTTTATAGTATATAAAACCCTTAACGTTAGATGTAGCATATATACAAATAATCATGAAGAAGACATGTAAAATTTACTTTAATCCTTGTAAGTTTCATATTAAATGTCTGATTTTCACAAATTTTTTGTAAAATAACTAGGTATGTCTAATGAAAATGTATACATTTGGTAGTAATTCACATACCAAACCAACTAGTGATAACCCACTCAATAGAACAACATAAAGACAATCGAAGCAGGTGAATACATTAATTCCCCGCATTATAGGTAGGGACTCAGAAACCAACTATAGCATTCACCATTTAGCTTGGTGAATCTCCTCCTAGTTAATGAAGGCAACCACAAATGGAAAGCTGAAAGATGTGAGAAGAATGGATCACAGACAATGGGAGTATTTTACTTGCCCACTTTTAATACGCTTCTCGGTCTTGCAAAAGAGAGTGAAAGCCTCACAGTTGTGCAAACTCAGATCGTACTCCCCAAATCCAACTCTAAGCACGCACACGCACACACACACACAAAAAAA
>MU224358.1:292680-302807 GCA_018584345.1 Thuja plicata | reverse complement strand
TTCGATAGAAACATATTAACAATTAAAAACAAAACGAGCAATAAAATTGATAAAAGTTGAAAAAATTAAAATTTGTAAAAAAATTTTTTTTTTATAAACTTAATGTTTTAAAGTTAATAATATATATTTAATTAAAAAATATATAAGTTAGAAATACATATACATTTTAATTAAAAAAAAACGAGCAACAAAATTGATAAAAGTTGAAAAAATTAAAATTTGTAAGAAAATATATTTTTTATAAACTTAATTTTTTAAAGTTAAAAATATATATTTAATTTAAAAATATATAAGTTAGAAATATATATACATTTTAATAAAAAAAAAACAGCAACAAAATTGATATTTTAAAAATAAATATTGTTCAAATTAATTTAAAAAATGAAAAATAATTCTTATTCCCATTCCACATAATGGGATCCAAACGCAGAATAAATTAATTCCCAGTCTTATTCTAGGTGCACCAAACAGGTTCAAACCTTATTCCAGCTTTCGTTTTGAGTATAAATTAATTCCAGAATAGGCTCTTATTCTAGAATAGGCCTATTCTGAATAAGTTAATTCGAGGTGCCAAACGGGCCCTAAGAGATCTTACGTAGGGAAGAGTCGAATAAGGAGTGTGCTACCATTCATTTCTAATCCATCTGGTATGAACCATTCATTTCTTATCCTCCTTTTAATAGTTCATTCCAAAAAAACAATTCTAGCCTATCTTCTAGGTAATGGTTCATTTTAGAAAAGAAAACACGTGATAATTCAGCAAGAAAGTGTTGAGAAGTGAAGGCCAACAGTAATAATATTTATTTCCTTCTTATTGTGACTCTTCAATTTCAAAAAATCTTCATTATGTAATATCATTGGAGACTTTATATATGCTCCTTCTACTCATTTGTAATGATCCTAGACATTTATACAATACTCTGCACTCTGGATGTAGCCACATTTGTGGTGAACCATGATAAATATTGGTGTTGTGTATTTAGCTATTTTACTTTGTGTCTACTGTTTACTTTTTTGCTTTCAAATCCTTTCAATTGGTATCAGAGTGCAGGTTGTGCAAATTGAAAATTGGGGTTGAATTTCTAGAAAGATGGAGGATACGAAAGTGGAGAAATTTGCAAGCAAAAACTTCATCCTGTGGAAAGTGCAGATGCGTTCCTTACTGATCAAGCAAGATTTATCAATCGTACTCGAAGAAAAAACTAAGGAACTAGCTGCAATGTCAGATGAAGATTGGAAGAAGATTGATGATAAGGCGATGGCATCAATCTTTCTTTCACTATCACAAAATGTCTTGTTCAATGTCTTGAACGAAAAGACAACAAAATAAGTTTGGGACAAACTTCAGAGCATGTATGAGATGGCATCGGCTAGAAATAAAATCTTCATTATGAAGAGACTCTACAAGCTGAAAATGAAGGAAGGGATTGCGATGTCAAATCATATAAATGATTTAAATACTTTATTATGTCAAGCAACCTCAATGAACATATGAAAAGAAGTAACAAAGACACCCCATCCCATGTTGCTCTTACCATGGTCAGCACTAAGAATAGAGGAAGAAGCCAACATAGAGTCAGAAATAATTACAACTGACAGTCACAATCAGCTAGAACATTGCAGTCTAGAGGAAGAGAAGTCGGTTGTTGGTTTTCTGGAAAATCTGGCCATGTCAAGAAAGATTGTAGAAAATACAAGAAGGCACAAAAAAAAGTATTGGACAGCAGAGCAAACATAGCTCATGATAGATATGATGGCATCTTAATTCTTTTCACAAGCGACACAACATCTGAATCTTGGGTCCTAGATTCCGGTGCTTCCTTTCACGCCACTTCATGCATGAATTTGTTCAGAAACTATGAAGAAGGTGAGTTTGGAAAATTTTATTTGGGGGACAATAATTTGTGTGAAATTATTGGAAAAGGTGATGTTGTTTTGCACTTAAATGAAGGAGTTAAATGGTTGTTAAGAGATGTTCGCCATATTCCTAAATTGAAGAAAAATTTGATTTACGTAAGTCAGCTATATACACAAGGTTTCCTCACCACTCTCACAGATAAATGGAAAGTCACTACTGGTTCTATGGTTATCGCAAAAGGCGATAAAGTGGGAAGCCTTTATGTTGTTGAGACTATTGGTGAAGTTGGAGCTACTATGACTCTTGTAGGCAGGCATGTTGCTCTTTGGCATCAAATATTGGGTCACATGAGCAAGAAAGGACTTGAGGTTATGTTGAACCGAGATCAATTACCTGGTCTTCAATCCGCAGATTTGGAGTTTTGTGAACATTGCCTTTGTGGGAAACAAAAGCGAGTCAGCTTCTTGAAGAATGGCCATGACAAGAAGACAACACCATTGGAGTTGATACACTCGGACGTCTTCAGTCCTACGGAGGTAACCTCTCTTGGAGGAGCAAACTAATTTGTCACTTTTCTTGATGATTGTACAAGGAAGGTATGGATTTATATGATTTCTCGCAAATCTGAAGTGTTTTCAAAATTTAAAAATTTCAAAGCACTTGTTGAAAATCAAAGTGGTCATAAGATTAAATGCTTGAAAATGGATAATGGAGGAGAATTTTTCTCTTTGGAGTTTGACAATTTTTGTGTAGACCATGGTATTCGGAGAATTAAGATTGTCCACTTCACTCCTTAAGAGAATGGAGCAGCGGAAAGACTCAACCGAATGATCCTTGAGAAAGCATGGTGCATGATTTCAAATGTTGGTTTAAGCAAGGAGTTTTGGGCCGAGGCTTGCAATACAGTTGTGTATCTAATTAATTAGAGTCCTTCATCTTGTTTGGATTTTGGTATCCCAAAAGAGGAGTGGTTGGGCAAGCGAATCTCTTATTCTCATCTCCGCATGTTCATTTGCCAAGCATTTGTTCATGTTCCTAAAGAGAAAAGGAACAAATTGGATTCTAAATCATAGTAGTGTATCTTCATGGGTTATGGAGAAGATCAGTTTTGATTTTGTATGTGGGATCCAATTGAGAACAAAATTGTAAGGAGTCAAGATGTGGTTTTTAATGAAATGGTGTTTCCAGCTCTATCAAAAGAAACACATGGACATGAAACTAATTATATTCCTCTGGTTGATACAACATATTCTCAGTCCATGTTTAATTCACAAGGCTATACCACAACAAAACTTCAACATATGTCCTCTTCTCCCACCTCTGTTTTAGCCCCAATTCCTACTTTATCTCAATCCTCTGATTCTGGTCATAACACTAATTTGTCCTCTTTTCATACACAACCTCCAAATAATATTGTTTGGGAGGATGTATGTAATTCTCCTCTGCCCATCACTAGTTTTCCATGCTCCATGATGGACCCTCATCACTCTACGACAACAGCAAACAAGGAAGGCCAACGTGGAATTCACCATGACCCGCGTGCAGAGCAATGTGGCCCACATGAAGAGCAACATGGCCCGCATGAAGTGCAAGACCTGCATTGAATGGAAATCCCACATAACATAAGGAGTGGAGCACAGGATGGGACATGTTTCTCCCTTGCACTCCACGTAGAATAGACAACCCTTTGGCAGCCCTGCGTAGGACAAACAACCCACCCCCTACTATAGGTATGGGTGGAACTTACAGTTCCTTTTCTCCAACCTCGCGTGGGATGTGTTGCATCTGATCTTGTGTAGTCCCGCATGGAATGGGGTCTTCTTCCTCTAGCACAGACATGTCCCCTGCAGTTAAGTTTTCTTCAAATATAGAATTTGGGGAATATGACAGAGTTTCTTGGCCCCATGATGATTCGATGACAAATGATATTGGTTGTAATAATGATATCGATTTACAATCCAAATTATGTATTGAACCCAATCAGAATCAAGGATTGAGGAGATCTACCAAATAGAGGAAAATTCCCTCTAAATTTTTTGATTATGAGTTTTTGTTCGTTGAAGAAGCAGAGCCTTCAATTCTTGTTTCAAAATTTTCAGAACCGTCAACATTTAAAGATTCTCTCAAAGGTGTCAACAGTGATAAATGGAAAATATAAATGCATCAGGAGATGGATTCTTTACTCAAGAATCAAACTTGGGATTTGGTCTCTCTTCTGCCAAATCAAAGACCACTTAGGAACAAGTGGGTATACCTGTTAAAAGAAGAAGATGAAGGCAGAAAATGCTTCAAGGCCAGATTGGTGGTAAAGGGGTTTGATCAAGAAAAGGGGATAGATTTTAATGAGATATTCTCACGGGTTGTCAAGATGGTAACTATCTGAACAGTCTTGGGATTAGCAGCAGTGTGGGATCTTGAGTTGGAACAACTTGATGTGAAGACCGCATTCCTACATGGTGACGTAGAAGAAGACTTATACATGGAGCATCCTCAAGGATTTGTCAAGAAGGGACAAGAACATCTTTATTGCAAGCTAAACAAAAGTTTGTATGGCCTCAAGTAAGCCCCAAGACAGTGGTATATAAAATTTGATCGCTTCATGGCTGAAAACAATTTCACGAGATGTGAATCAGACCCATGTGTCTACTTCAAGACACTTCCTAATAGTGAGTTCATCATTTTCCTTCTTTATGTCGATGACATGTGTTAGTAGCTGACACAAATAAAAGAATAGTTAATGAGTTAAAGGAGAAATTGACAAGAAAGTTTGACATTAAGGACTTAGGGGCAGCCAAGAATTTTCTTGGCATGATGATCACAAGAGACAGGAAGAAGAGGGAAATTACGTTATCTCAAAAACAATACATTGATAAAGTTGTTGAGAGGTTTGGCATAGCTGATGCAAAAGTTTCTCCTCTTCCTCTTGCTAGTCATTTCCGCTTAAGTTTTGAATTGTGTCCAAAAACACAAGAAGAAAAGGAATTCATGGAGAAAATTCCTTATAAATCTGGAGTTGGAAGCATTATGTATGCAATGGTTTCTACCCGCCCTGACATTTCTCATGCGGTGGGAGTTGTGAGAAGATTCATGAGAAATCCTGGGAAGGCTCATTGGGAAGCAGTTAAGTGGATACTAAGGTATCTAAAAGGAAATTCAGATTATGCACTATGCTTTGGAGGAAATAAGGTTCAGCTGCAAGGTTACACTGATTCTGATCTTGCTGGAGACTTGGATAAATGAAGGTCTACCACTAGATATACCTTCATGTTTTCTGGAGCTTCTATCAGTTGGGCTTCAAGGTTGTAGCATTGCATTGCTCTTTCTTCAGCTAAGGCTAAATACTTGGCTCTTTCCGAAGGGGCAAGGGAAATAATTTGGCTTCAGCGATTGCTTGGTGACTTGAAAGTTCATCAAAATGAGTATAATCTATTTTGTGACAGTCGTAGCACTATCTTCATGGCTCATAATCATTCATCGCAACATTTCTCTAAGCACATTGATGTACATGCTCACTTTGTTCATCATAAAGTTGAAGAAGGAAAGCTGAAAGTTGTTAAGATTGATACCAAGATCAATCCGACAGATATATTCACAAAGGTTGTCGCCAAAGAGAAGTTTGAAAGTGCAAGGAATTCTCTTGGGCTTGTGAAGAAAAGATAAATCAGCATTTAAGAAGGGTATTGGGTGATCAGTTGCAGCATTGGTTGTCCTTCAGGTGGGAGTTTGTTGTGAAGTGAAAGCCAACAGTCATAATATTTATTTCCATCTTATTGCGACTCTTCAATTTCAAAGAATCTTCATTATGTAATATCATTGGAGACTTTAAATATGCTTCTCCTGCTCATTTGTAATAATCTTTTAGACATTAATCCAATACTCTACAGTCTGGACGTAGCCACATTTGTGGTGAACCAGGATAAATATTGGTGTTGTGTATTTGTCTATTTTACTTTGTGTCTGTTGTTTACTTTTTCGCTTTCAAATCCTTTCAGAAAGCACCATGGAAAGTCATTCTATCATCCCCGTATAAATGAAATTCTTTTGATCTACCCATGTTAAATGCACCAATCAATAAAGAGAATAACTTTTTTTTACAAATTCACGAAAAACATACTATTTTTTTTTTCAAATTTTTTTGTGATTTTTCACCACAAAATATGTATATTATCAAGAACAAATGCTGAAAATTTCACAAAAATCCATTGTGTTTTTTCATTTTTTGAAATTTGAAACAATACATTTTACATGGAGGATAGCTGCAGATCATACATAGGGAAGGGTCGAGAAAGGAGCCTAGGAAGAACACGTGGAGGTGAAGTCAATAGTTTAGTCTGATTGGTTATTTTAATTAGTCCAATTCTATTCACCTTTGTAATGCTTTTTCCTTTCAACATTCAGTGAAAAGTAACTATTATAACAAAGACCAAATAATGTAGATGGGTAGTTCAAAAAGAGGAGTCTCTGATGTCAACAACTGAAAATGAAACAACAAGAGTATTATTTAGTTATCAAGAATGCCTAAATTGTTTCTACAACACAACTAATGAATAAATGATACCTCCATGAAAATGTCATGATGTCCTTCACTACGTGGTGTCAATGTCGAGGGCCCACCAATAAATTAATACACATGCAAAATGAGTTATGAGACAACCATTCATATAATTACATACTACTCACATGTAAAAATTATAATCCTTTATTAGATACAAACCTATGGAATTGACGATGTCGTGAAAAAGGGGGTTAGAGGAACACTACTAATGCAGGAGCATCTTCGGTTCTTGGCGATCTTGCATGAACCAAAAATATTTTATTTTCTAGTTTGTCTACTTCTGAGTTTCTTTCAGTGTTCCTTCAATTTGGATTAGTTTTTGTTGCACACCTAATATCAAATTAATATAATAAATTAACTGGCAAATAATTACCTCTATATCAATATCAAATGTTACATTGATAAATTAATCAGTCATGACTCTATCATCTATCATTGTCTATCCACCATTGTCATCACCATATGTGCATATGGCTCTACATAATTGAAAAAATGGGGTGAAACTTGAGCCCTCAAAGACTCACTCGTCTCACTCTGTACTAAAGTACTCACATAATCTATGAGGGTCTAAGTGAGCGCACTAATGGTGCCTACTATGTCCACCTAAATAGTATACTTCACAATGGAAGGAATGGTAATATGCGCTTCATTAGGTTTGGTAATGGGTATCTTGACTATGTCAGGATCATGCTGCATGCCCCTAGCCTATCATGTGAGGACCCCTCTACCCTGATATTCTAAATAGTCAAGATAATTTGAAACCTCATTGAGGAAAAACTCACAATAGAGTTTCCACAAAATATACAAGGGAACCTCGTAATTATTACAAGGAGGGATATAAAAAACCATCCACCATCTCACTAGTACATTTGAGACCTCTTTTTGATGGCTATGCGTCACTTTTCTGACACTATCCCGTCGGCCTAGCGACAGAGACCCGTGTTGCAGTTTTGGTGTCAAAATTAACGACAGTTGTACCATATATCATTATTGCAATGGTACTAACCGTCATAATACGGGTCGGCTATGATGGTTACCATGCTGTCGTTAAATATTTTAGTTGTCATTGTTACGACATGTAGGCTTCGTATCTTATCTATCACTATTACGACACGTTGGCGTCGCACATTTTCAGACGTGTGACAAATTTTCTATACATGCGACGTCGAGCCATCGGTAATTGTCTGACAGCCCAATGTCACATGTATCACAAACTCCTCACACATCTAAAAACAACGATGTCTAGGTGTCACAATACGATTCGACTATCATGTTTATCATGATGTTGTTACATTTAAGTTGTCGCTATTATGACACATAGGCATCGCAGAATGAGTGTCGAAAGTATGACAAACGTGCGATGAATTTTCTATACATGCGACGTCGAGCCATCGGCAATTGCCAATGGCTTGACGTTGCATGCATTTTTTTAGTGTCGCTTTAGAGTTTTTCAGAGTTTAGTGTCCTAGTGTCGCTATTTTCAGTAATTGTGGTTTTACTTATTTTGGAACCATGATTTCATGTGCTTTACTTGGGATAATTTCACTAGCAGTTGGCCAAATAAATATAAAACAATTGGTATTACCAAATTAGTTCATCTGAAAACTAGAAGACTGTCACTATCTGATAAGTACAAGTATGATATGTACTTACTTATGATATGTACATGTTCATTAAAAATATACTTATGATATGTACATGTTCATTAAATTCCATAACACATGAGTGCTGAAAAACTTCTACCATATGAAGTATTATAATGTTTGAAAAATAAATGGGAGAGTTGTATGTAATGCCCAAAATTCATAACACTAGATTGGACATTAAACAAACTATTTATACTACTCTAAACATATCTAATTTGCAATTTTTTTTTTCTTTCTAAACAATGACATACTACATTAATACATAGTGTCAACGTATTTGTTATATCATTTAATTGGAATCTAAAATTATAATAAATCTACTTAAAACAATAAAGCTTATTACGATGTCCATATAACCAACATGACTTGCAACTGCATACCTGAATTTCTCTTTCTTTCCTCTGTATCATATCCTCCTTGCCTCTATATTTCCTGCACCTGTATATACGGCTACACAACTAGATGCATTATATAAAATTCATAGTTTATTACATACAAGATTGTAAGATAAGCTACATCAATAACTTAGCTAAATCAATCATAAGGTATTCAAAACTAGTTTTGAAAAGAGATGCAAAATATGTAAAATATTGGTAAGGGGTGGCAAGATTAAGGAAGAACTCAAAAGTACAAGACCTAAGGGCTAGACCTAATGCCTCAAGGGCTCGTCATAGATGGCCTTGCCTACGTAACTCGTAGAGACATCATAGTTCAGGTTTAACTTTAAACCCAGTCTTTTAAAGGATGGTAGAAGTGGTATCAATCCTCTTTATCCAAAGGGCATCAATGACATTTCTCTCTAAAGATTTACATAAGTCACATGAGTCACTTGATACATATGCTAAATATTTCATAGTATAAAATAAATAATTAGAGCTACATACAACTAAATACAACATGACATGGTAGTATTGAATAACCCACCCTTGAAGAGAGAGATGTGGTAGTTTTTCAATGTAGAAAGTGGAAGTTGTTATTGGTCAATCTAGATCAATTGGGTCCACTACAACCTCATGAGATTGAGCTTGTGTTAAGGCTATGATAAGGAACACACACGTGTCTATGGTAGGATAGAGCATCTATGATCCCTTAGAAATGCTTTCCTAGTAGTAATGGTAGGATGTCATATTTATGTTGTGAAGCTTCTTTATCCAAAGGGTATCAATGACATTTCTCTCTTCACTAAAATCGAGGGTGCAGAAGATGTTTTGCATAGTTTGGGTATACCGCTCAATTTCTATACCCAATGGATGTAAAGAAACCTTCTGCACCTCTTATTCTATTGAAGATAAAGGACATTGATCCCCTTTTGATAAAGAGTCTTCAAGAAAGATAGATGGTATATATCCTACTATTTCTACTTGTAAAGCATTCCCAAGGGAGAAAGAGATCACAAACTCAACAACTAATCAGTAACAAAAATGAAGATAATGAATAAGTATGCCAACATAATGAATAAGTGGGAAAAATAAATTGATCCAATAACAAAAAATACATTACAAATTCCAAGTTCCTGGTCTCAATGAAATAAGCAGTGTATAAAACAATATATGGTGCACAACAACAGCAAGCATACAATGACAACAATAACATTGCATGATGCCTGAGCTCAAATTCCAAACATTAAGTCTATTAATGTATGATCTAATAGCAGCAACCACATTGATCATTACCTTTGACTCCTCCATCATTATAGAAGAGATAACTACCTATAACTATATTTCATAAGGCATTTAAAACTAGTTTCGTAAATAGATGCAAAATATGTAAAATATTTGTAAGGGGTGGCAAGATTAAGGAAGAACTCAAAAGTACAAGACCTAAGGGCCATACCTAATGCCTCGAGGGCTCATCATAGATGGCCTTGCCTACGTAACTCACAGAGACATCATAGTTCAGGTTTAACTTTAAAACTAGTCTTTTAAAGGATGGTAGAAGTGGTATCTGTAGGATTTCACAAATGTGCAAATCCACAGCAAACCAAGATCACCTGCAAGCAAAATACCGAAAGCTGTAGAACAACCTGTAAGAGAGAGAGAGAGCTAGGGTTTGAGAATCTCAGCGGAGT
>MU224358.1:237915-256948 GCA_018584345.1 Thuja plicata | reverse complement strand
TTCGACCCCTGGGTGACTTTGACGGACTGGATCCCCCTGCACGTGGCAGCTTAGCCAAAGGATGACTTCTGGTTTAGATGTATGCTTACTCGTAATGTTGTAATCAGCTATGTAATGGCAGAGATGCTGATATCTATGTAATCCGGTTGTTTCCATAAAAATATATATATATATATATAATTTATATAGTTGTATAGTTGTTATCATTTAACTAAATTTAGCAAAATAATTCAAAAAATATGGGCAAAAACTCAATAAGGTTTGATATAATATGCATTAGCAAAGAAGTGTAGTAGAAAATCATTAATCATATTGATAACTTGAAACAATAGAAAAATAGAAAAAAAAATTACAAAATTGTATTGTTGTAGTAAGATAGTGAAACTATTCACACAATTATATTTATCTATGGAGGAAGATGCATTAAAAACTATAAAATGAGTGTACAAAATAAAATAATCACAAAGGATATATTTACACATGACAAGCTTCAACACACAAAGACAAAGAAACAATTGGGTGGGGAAATGTTTGAGGATGTGATAAATAGGTCACAAAAATGATGCTAGAGCGATGGATAATAAAATGAATTCAATTTTACAATGAAAAGAGAGGAGTGTATGCAATTTTCATATTAATCAAACCCATGAATGTTCATCGGTCGATATGCTTTGCTGTAATTGTTGTTGGGATATTTTTGTTGTCCAAAATATTAAACCCTATCTATGTGTTGAAAGAGAATTCCCTGAGATATGAGAGAGAGAATTTTAAATGAATGATTCAGTACACTAAACAAATCCTTCAGCACAAATGAGCGTAAATCTCTCAATTCGTTATATCTTCTGGCACATATGAAGGAACGAAACAACAAAATTTCTGGAGATAAAGCTTCTCCCTCGGGTCTCATTGTTAACAAAATCAATAAAGAGACTTTTGAATCTCTCAATTACTCTTAATTAAACAACCAAAGGGCCGAATTTGAATTTGAGCAAAGATGGAAGGTATCCCTTCACCCACAGAAAACTCGTAACCCTAGGGAAGGGCTTGTCTGGTTATCCCCACCACCTAGATGGATCAAGGTTAAATTTGATGGGGCTTCCAAAGGAAATCCAGGGAAGGCTGGTTTTGGGGGAATTGTTAGGAATTCGGCTAGACGTTGCCTAGCGGCGGTTGCTAGTTCTTTGGGTGTGCAATCTAATCAATTCGCTGAAGCTATAGGGGCATGGAAAGCTCTAACTATTGCTAAATATTTGAATTGTGAAAATTTATGGTTGGAAAGGGATTCGATGAATATAATAAAGTGTCTTGATGGATCAAATAAACCGTCGTGGTCTATCGATTCTATGCTTAAACAAGCTCATGACATCATCAAGTTCTTTAAGAGTGTGATCATTAAGCACACATACCGTGAAATTAATGCTTCGACAGATAGGCTGGCAAATTATTGATTTAATTGCAACAAAATCATTACTTGGGAAGGGGAAAACTTAATGCCCCAAGATATATCTGTCATCGTGTGATATGAAAGGACTATGACAAAAGTTGGCAATATCCTCAATAATTGCAATGATGACAACTTGTCACTTTTTACCCTAATTCTGGCATGGGCACGTGCTTCTATGGAAGCAGAGTGCATTTATATAATGTTAGTTCTCACACTTTGTGGGTGTTCTGCATTGTGATTAAGTTACGATTCTTGTTATCTCAAAGCTATCTGTGTGAGGTTGTTGTTGTGATTGATAATTCTGAGAGGATGGGAGGTGATCTTCACAGGGAGGAACCATATGATTATAGTAAATGGGTTGCGGAGCCGAAAGTCTTGAAGAAGTTGTTAAAAATAAAGATTATGCCTTTCATGGAGTGTCTAAGAGGGTATGATAAGGTTAGAGTAAAGATAGTTGTTCAGAAAATATCTGAGCATTGGGCGATGGGCCATTTTTCCTTGTATGGGTGTAGGTTTAAGCTCACGGTTGAGCTTATTGCTATTGTTACGGGCATCCTGCATGCTGGGTTAAGATTTTATTGTGAGAGAAAGATCTTGGATGGGGCTATGAAAACCTTTCCAATGGATGATAATGAACACGAGATGATGGGCAAGCCTGTTTTAGGGTATTATGACACAGAAAAGATTAAAGTGATGTGGGTATTTCGCACGTGCACCTGAGCGAGCCTAAAGAACAAGGAAACTTTTGTTTCTAATGATGTCTATGTTCTACGTGAGACAGTGAAGAAAATGTCTGAAATTGGGGTAGAGGTAGTAAAAACTATCGAAGACATGTTGTAGGTGACCTTTGGTTTTTTGTTTTAGGATAGGTGTTTTTTGGGGTGGTGCTGGTTTTTTGAGCTAGCTCTGTTTGGGGTTGATGTTGGTTTTTTGGCTAGGTGTCAGTGATTTTTGTGCCCTGGTCTTTTTTGGGGCTTTATTGCTTTATCTTTAGATCTGTTGTAAAGAGTCATGGGGCCCCTTCAAAACCCAATTTGCTCTAATCCAAAACATATATTAAGTCAACTCACAACTAGTAAAGTGATTGACAATGGATAAAATTAAATTTTAGAGTCAAAAAGTGAATTTACACCTACAAAAAATACTTCTATCTAGTTTAAACTATGAAATCTAATTCAAATGTATAGCTAAAAGTTCTAGAGATCCTAAATGCAAATTAAAAAATAAAAAACACAAATTCAAATTTCGAACTGTATCAAAGTATAAAATTATTATGAACCAAAATAACAAGAGAGATATGGCAGAAGGGAAGGGGACCTTGGCTATTCAAAACCAATATAACCAACCATATCGATTATTTATATATTCGGAGTAGCATAGTCCTGAACAGAGTATACTTTGATATAAGTTATGTGAGCAATGGGTTTAGTGGGGTTTGATAACTGTGGGCCGACTAATCAGTATGAAGGGCGCCAGTGGCGTTGTAGACAAGGAAGAGAGGATCGACGTTACTTGGCCACTTGGATTATCATGCCCGGTCTTACAAAAGAAAGCGAACTGTTCACAGTTGTTACTCGACAGATCGTAACTTCCAAACCCGTCTTTAAGAAGCTGCCATGCACGACGTATTACAATGTCCGGTGCATCAGAAGACGCCGACGTGCACCATTTCATCCTGTTGTTTGTCGGCATATAACAAAGTTGTACACCATATTCATATCGATAAATAATTCCGCAACAAGGAAAACACAGATCCAAGTGATCTCCCTTTCAAGGCCCAAAATTTTTAAAAACCTCAAGGACAATCTTTCTCTGCTAGGGTTCTCCTTTATCCTCCCCTCCTCCTAAATGAAGGAAAAGCCTTGATGGGGAGGACTTTGAAATGGAATAGACCACCATGGATGAAAAGGGGAAGAAGAAGAAGAAACCTGGTGTGGGAAATGAATCAAAGTAGGGTAGACCGATGCAGATTAAATGAAAGGATTAAAAAACACCAAGCATTAAATTTGCTACATATTAAGATGATTAAAATAGAAGTGATTTAGAAGTGATTTTGCACACTTATCTGTACAATTTCACAAAGCATGTTGTAATTGATTTTTCTTAAAATTAAACCGAAATGATTTTGTCCAAAAATCAGAGGTTTTGACAGATTTAGAAAGTAGCTTCAATTTTAGCACTAGAAAATTTGTTTTCTTTCAACAGTTGCCATTTTCTATTAATGTAGTTTAGTGTTATGTATGATGAAATAATTTGAAAATAAGTCCACTATTGTATACTGCAACTTATTTTGAGAAAAATGAAACTAAATTATTATATCAAACAAAAAACAAGGGAGCGTGCATGTTCACGAGAATAGCAAAATATTGATGCTTTTTTCTACATGCAATCAAGTTTGAAATAATGATAGATCAAATGAACTGAAGAGAGAATAAACCAAAGGAACTACCTTTTCAATTATTTATGCTTTGGTGAACTTTGCTTTGGTGCATTTTTCCACTTTCTTTTATTTGAATGTTGCTCGTTTGAATGGGTTGGGATGGACGTTTGAAGTGATGGATCGCATGCCAATGCTTGCATTGGTAAATGCTTGGTGAATTCATATTCCTAACCATATATACCTTCTGCTTCTAATGACCTTATGCTAGGAGTAAATGTCAAGGTTGGATTTGATGGTAACTATGCTCCCAAGGATGGTTCAAAATCTCCTTGTATCACTAGTACATTTGAGGCCAAATTTTGATAGCTATCTGTCAGAATTGTAACGCCTATATGTCGACCATCCAACAAATGCATTCGTCAGGGTTATTTCATTGGAAATTGTGATGGAAGTGATAACCGTCGGTATTCAAACCAACAAATCCGTCGAAAATCACCTCACTAATAGCAACTTACTCTATCATTTCTTGCGGTTCATCTATCGGAATGCTGACAGAATGTGTGGGCTCTCCGACGAACATATTGTCGGAAAATAGAGTCTCTCCGATGTTATATCTGTCAGAATACCGATGGATATGCAATGACTGGTCGACAAGAAAATATGTTAGACGTATAGCAGTCCCGTCAAACATATCTATCAAAAATGGAGTCTATCCAACGTTTAATGAGACAGAATGCCGATAGGAATGCAATGAGGTTCTAACAAGAAGGCCCATCGTACGTATAGTACTGATGTCAATGTAGATGTCATAAGCGTCGAAATAGTGACGACCTGGCACACTAAAGATAACAAAGCTCAAGAGACCATCATAGAGAGTCTCCGTCTTTGGTCCATATTACTGATAAAACATTTTATATTTCATTAGCTCATCAAATAAAAGGATCATTTTAATGATAACATATTATTTAAGTTGGCATTGCACGAGTTTATTTACTTCACACACTTGTAGACTAAAAGGACAACGATAAAGAAACATCTCTTCTCATGGCCTACAATGCTCGAGCTACGGGAGGGGATGCTTCATTCTCACTGTCCTCGTAGTCTACAAGTGCGCGAAGTAGATAAATTCGTGCAATGTCAACTTAAATAATGTACGTTATCCCTAAAAATAGCATCTATTAAATTCTTTCAGATCCCCGCATTTGGTGAGCTAACGAAATATAAAACGTTTCCTCAATCGTATGGACCAAAGACGGAGACCAACTATTATGGTCTCTTTAGCTCGTCTATCTTTAGTCCAGATTCTGAGAAGAGGTATGAGTGGAGGCCAAAGAAGGAATATTTGTGAAGGTTTTATAGAAGTAGGTTACTGAATCATCATCTCTGCACTGGTACTCAATCTGGAAACCTTGTCCTCACTTTTGTCCCACCTCAATAGTAAAGAAGATATTCTCTAGAATTTTAGACTTCTAGCAAATCTCCACAAATATCCCTTCTGGCCTCCATTGAATATACATCTTCTCAGAATCTAAAAACTCTCGATCATTGATTCTCATCAATGTATGAATAAAATAGAAAGACTCAAAGCATGGAATATAAGAAAATATTAAGAAACAATTCAAATAAAATAAAAAAGATTATATCCTAAGCTTATCAATTTTCAAAAAACAAGTTCAAACAGTTAAGTTACCTATATTTATGAGATTGAAATTATAGAGTACATCTGCAATTGTTATGGAGGATACAATTGTTATGTGTGAGATTGAAATTATAGAGTACATCTGTATAAAAAAATTAATGGTGTCAATTATGATCACTGCATTCATTATGAAACAGTAAGCACAAAGTGAGGTTATAAAGAGACATAACAGGAATCTTCAAAATGGAATTAAGATCATCATTATTGAAGACAATGGTCAAAATAGGTGAGATATCCAGTCTTAGTTCAACATTAGGAGAATTAGACATGTCTCACAAAACCCGTCAACAGAAGTCACTGTTAAGATGACAAAATTAGATGCTTCAGATGCAAAGTGTGATCAATCTAGAAGTGCGGTTTTTGTAAACAACATCTTCATTCAAAAGGACAACTTCATATTATGTAGTGTTATTGTAATTTTACATTTTGACAGCTATAAGAAAAGGTTCAAAGTTATGATTACACCAAGAGATCTAAAAGAAAGTTTCAGGTGCATGTAAGGCTTTTAATATAAGAGAAAGGTTTGCAATTAATGAAACTAGTCATGAGAGGTTGTTTTAGAGAGAAAGCATGGTTACAAGGTCTGCTGGAGGAGCATAATGGTTACTTAAAGGGATATATTATACATCATGTGCATGAAGGAGGACCTTGAATGGACATTTTTAATACTAGTAATCAACAATGCAAGAGGGACAATCCACCTTTATCCACCACCTTCATCCACCTTCTTCCAAGCCTCTTCATGTTCAAGAACCCATTCAAGATTTGGTGTTGGAGATCTACAAGCAATTGATTGAAGACATTCTACATTCTAAATTCTAGATCCATTGGTGCATACATACTTGTGGATTCAAGGATTCAAATCCTCCACAAGGACTTTTACAAGCAAGGTGAATTTATGCATTTACTTTGTTTACTTTTGCAATTTTAATTATATATTTGAGGTTAATTCAAAAACCAGGGTTTGACCAAGGCAAACCCCTCCCTCCAACAAATAAATCTCTTTTTCTTGTAGGTACAAGTGCGGGACTGTGGATTTGAACTCATATTTGGATACCCTTTTCAGTGAACTATCGAGATCTATGAACATATTTTATGTCAGACCTGTGCAGGTCAGGGTCAAGATTATTGGGTCAGGGGTGACATTTGTGGGTCAAGGTCAACCTTTTTCTCAAGACGGTGTCAGATCGGAAAAATATTTATGGGTTTTGTTTGTCTCTGCGTTTTTGTTCCGGATCATACTTCAGATTTTCCAGAAACATAGTACATACCTTAGAAAACAACATTCTTTAGATATACAATTCTTTAAGGTTGGTACTTTCTCTCATCCTTTTCAATTACTACTATATATCATATATCCTTAATCATTATACAAAATTTAAGATCTTCTTCCTTACTCTCATTTCCAAATGGTTGATTCATTTGTGCATTGATCCTTCTTTTGGGTTAATCAATTTGGATCTTTTATTTGTGCATTTGGGGATAAAAGAGGAACATCTTATCTCCCTTCCCCCTATATGCTTAATCACATTACAACACACATATATAAAATTACAATTAAATGTAAAGGTTAAGGAAATACAACACATTCATTCACCTAATCAATTTCCCCCCTTTACACGTAGTTATATGCATCACTATCATTCAAGGGACCCAAGCACATATTCTTTCACATAACGCAAGTATGGGGCACATAAACATGTGAGATCATGGAGGATGTGGAAGGGCCAGAAGCATCAGCATGAGGAGGCAACAATGTTTCACTCTGCCTAACCAGTAGATCACTCAAGGTGTGGATGGATCGAATAGTCTGTGAGCTGATCTCAACAATAATATCAAGATGTTGCATTGTAGGAGGTGGTGAAATCTCAGGAGGGGGGATATATGTATGGGATTTCACCCGCTGTGCCCCTGGCCTTTCCTGAGGAGCGCCTAAGCCTACGCCCTAGTTCTATCTCATGCTCCAATAATTTACCTTCTAACTGAGCACAAATTTAGCATATAATTTTCTTATGAAATAGAATGGGACATCTAAATTGTTGTGGGGTGGTCTATTAAAAACCACCCACCAGTGATCGCATAAGTTGTCACGTATTGCATCATTTGTGCACCATTTAATTGACAACTTGGTTTTTTATGGTCCACTTTTAAACCATTTTTGGGATCAACAAAAATGTTACATATGTCATGTTTTGTTATATTTAGATCCATAACTTGATCATAGTCAAGCCCATCATCAAATTGGGCATACATGGATTTGCGCCAAAGAAGTGCAGCATTGTGTTGCTCTGTGAGTCTCTCCATGCTTTCAATAATGGAGTTTAGCATGGAAAATAGGGGATGCAATGTGGGGATATTTGCATATATGTTCTGATATCCTCTAAGTTGATTTAGATTGTCTCCTATGAGATCCTGTAATGGTCAAGGGTTTGAGACTGGTTGGTCTTCTGAAGGCGGGGGATTATTTTGAGGTGGTTCTGGATTGTTTGCGGACTCATTGGGAGGGTTTTTGATTAGTTTGAATCCATGTCCGATTCAAAAATAATAAATAATAAAGAATATCAATTTCAACCCTAGTTTTTATCATTTCAACTCTAGTTTATAATCAATTTTAAAAAAAAATTAATATCATTTCAACCCTACTTTTTTTTAAAAAAAACTACAAATTTCAATTCAAAAACCAAAAACCAAAATGAAACTAATAAATTTAACTTACCTCTTTATTGTAGAAAATTGGATATAGGATCCCTAACAGATATACGATATGCTTGGCTTGGCTGCTTCAACGTTTTCACAATGAAAATGTTAAACGCAGCTGCATGCAACAATATATTGTCTCTGGTGAATATTGGATATCTGATATTATCATATATTCGATATTATTCTAGATATCCGATAATATCATATATCTGAAAATGCTTTAGCTTTGGATTTTGGCTTGGCTAGGTGTACTGACACCCAGGCCTACTAAAAAGTCAACAAACTTTTGGGTGCGCTTTTGGACAAGTGAAAAGCTCATTTTTTCACATCGCCAGATTTTGGCATACCACGATCCTGCACATACCCAATTAAATAAACTATGTAATTGATTTAATCAATTAGTTATATAGTTTAATTAAATAAATCAAATCTAACCTATCTAATTTCCCTACATGGATAATTTAATTAATTGTTTGAATTAATTAATTCCTAATTTCTTTCAACAACCACTAAGGGATACAAATCAACTAGCTAATGAGAGGAGAGGATTGGGAGCACATGGATCACTCCAAGGCTTTGCTATCTTAGCCCTTCATTTATCCTTTTCTATCCTAACCCTTCATTTTGTCATCTAATGACATGGTTAAATCACTCTACCCCTACTCTTAGGAAAATCTTATGAATAGAAGACATTTCTCAATGCAAATAACCACTTTACATTCACTATCATTTGCATTACCGTTATAGTTAAAATTGCATCCATGTTTAGAGTAATTTGAATTCAATTTAGCATTACAATAGCTTAATTAGATTTATCTAACATCATAATTTATCATGTTTTTGGTATGAATTGCATCATATAGCTCATTTAACCCTCTCATTTTAGAGGTTGTCACTTTAGGAATGCTTTACAAATCTGGGAGAATTCATATTGTCCTTCTAATTAGAGAAACATAGGATTTTTATCAATTTCTTGAATTCAAAGTTCTAATTAGCTTAAATCTTTCATGTTGTTGAGTTGAATTGATTGAATCAATCCTATGAAGGTATTTCTTAGACTATAAATGGTGCCCACCATGGAGCCCAAGCCTCATACTAATTTTTTTTATTAATTTTGAGTGAGTTTTAGTTGCCTATCTAACTTTTGCAGGTACAGATTCACCAGAATAGGGCTTTTTCCTAGAATAAAAACACCTTTAGAACTTGTTTCAACGCTTTTGCATAGAGTTTCAGCAAATTTTTCACTTCTTGGCAGCGCTTCTACATGACTTTGCAACTCCTATGCACAAGACTTTACAGTGCCTATACACAAGAACTTTGTCATTTCCATGTTGTTGTCTTTCAACTCTTTTGTAGTAAATTGTAGCACTTCTGCAACAATATCAGCTCGTGCACAACTTATTTAAGCACCTATACATAACTTTTCAGCTCCTTTGCAACATCTTTCTGTGGTTATGCATCAAGACTTGTCATTTTCATTTTGTTTCAGCTCTTGTGCTTAATATTTCAGCTCCTATTTACTGTCTTGTAGCTCTTCAACAAGTTGTTTTAGTGCTTTTGTAAGTTGTCTTAGCGCTTCTACAATTTCTTTTAGCTCCTGTGAAAGTTTCTTTATTGCTTCTGCAAATTATTGTAGGTCCTATGTATAGTGTTGTAGCGCCTACACATTTTGAGATTTAATAAGGTTTGAGCTAAATTGGTTAAAAATGACTTGCAAATGGAAAAACACAGAAAAGTGAAGAAGCCTATGTTTCAAAGTTTAGATTATTACAAGGAAAAAGAAGTAAAAGGTCTTAACAAATACGCAAAAGTAATTCATAATGCAAATTTTTTTGAAAGCTTAGATGATGACATTAAAGCATATGATCAGTACATTGAAATACAAAATTTGTATCAAGCTTTCTGTAATATTCCTATGATCAACTATAATCCTTCTCCTTTTTTAGATTATTTTGCAAATTTGGCTTTGAAATTCCTTCAAGTTTGAGAAAATGCTTGCGATTTTCTTCACTTTGGATTGTCTTGTGTCGGATTAACATTTGTGAAGGGGATGCTTAGGAGAAGGAATGATCACTGAAGTACATATTGTAAAAGATAAAACATTCTCAAAAATATGCTTAAGCTTAGTCCTAAAGCCTTTTTATTTCAAGTCATTTTCTTAACTTGCAACCTTCCAAAGGTTAAAAAATGAACAAACACTAAAATAAAGCCTCTTTGTTTGTGAATGAAAATTATTAAGCCTATGCTCTCAACTTTTTAAGTTGATCAAAATGCTAAACATGCTCTAATTTTATAGGTTAAAGGCTTAGAAAGAAAAAATATGTCAATTGTGTTTGGAAGTGGAGAGTAATAGGAATATGCTCTCATCCTTATATGTTTGATCAAACTCTTAGACCTAATTTTTATTCCATTTCAGTGCTTTCATGAACATGCTAGATTTGGATTTGAAGCTTAGAAGGCTCACCTCCCAAGATTTTCTTTAACATAGGTGATGAGAGGGACAACCTAAAGTGGAAACAAAGAAAAAACTACCTTCTTTTGATCCACTATAAATAAATACCTTGTTGAAGTTAATTATTTTGAGGGTAAAAGTATCTTATGCCTGGTCTCCTCTAGCAGTCTATAGGACCTAAATAGCGTTTACGCTACCATGAGACCTTTTACTGCATTCATAAGATGATTTTGAATAGAATCCTTGGTTAAAACCCGTTTAAATTAGCAAGCCTTCCTTTTCAGTCCATATTGAACCAAATTGACTGTAGGTAGATTGATTGCAGTGTTTTATTGTGGAGACCTTGTTTAAAACATTCGAGAACATACACTTTTATGTGTAGATTATTAGAGGTGAGAAAACATTTATATTTCTAATTTCTATGCTTGATGATACATGATCTTGAAGAGAAAAATATCCATTTAAAAGATTCAAAGTTCATAAACATCACCATTCTTCTCAAAAGGATACTATTTCAACAAAGATCTAAAACTCCTTTTCATGCCAATTGTGACAAGATATCATTACATCACATTATCTTTACAAGAAGATAGAATCACGCTGAGAGAAGAAATACCCTATCTAGATGAGACTCCTCATTCTCCTTATCAACCTTTTCAAGAAAATAATCAAGAGGGAGAATTAGAAGAAGTCCCAATGGAAACTAATTCATGGTTTGAGGCTAACAAATCTGGAGAAATTAATAATGATAATAATGAAGAATTAACCAAGGAAAAGGTTAATGAAGTTGCCCAAATCCCTATGTTTATAAATATGATGGAAAAGATCTTCGAAAGAGACAAAGATGGATATTTCATCACCATAGCTCAACTAGGGGTTAAACTTCCTCATGCTTTTGACACATCTAAATTAACATCAAATGAGGAAGAAGACACTCCTTTAAAAGCTATCAATCAACAAATCAAATATTTACAAGCACAAATGGCTAAAATGAAGAAAGTCACCACTCCAAAAGAATTTTCAAAAGAATCCATTTGCCATTTCCTATTTGATAAGAACCTATTTATGAAACCTTTTCCTCCAAAAATTGTATTCCCTAAGTATGAAAAGTATATGGCCACAACGGACCCACAAGATCACATAAGGGAATTTGGCATCTTGTGTTAGAATAACTGAGATGGGGGTGAATCAATGGCCTTAAAAATACTTCCAATGATCCAACCAAAACTTATATCACAAATATAATATCCTCTAGTTATTTTTCAGTCCTACAAGATGTATGCCTTTAAGTAATCTTATCAAATATATACTTCTCGGTTAGATATACTATATATCTTTTCTAAGCTTTACAGAACAACAGTAATTAAACTTAGTGTTTACTAACCAATCTTGTTTTAGTAATGTGTAAAGAAAAACATCAAAGCGATGAACCATATACACATTTGACATGTGGATTTTTAACGTGGAAACCTTTTTAAGGGAAAACCCACTTGGGACCGCTAACCCAAAATTTTCACTCTTCTAAAGTGAGCTCGGTGAAGAGCCAACCCTATTAAAGGTTACAAACACACTGTTAAGTGTGACCTTGTTAGAGGATTTAAAACTAACAGTTTGTCTTTTGACGTGACATTTAATATGCTGTCAACAAGAAAACCTTTTGATACTCTTGAGTATCTCAATACAATAAGGATGGTTAAATCCCACTCGGTTAAGAGATTTTCTGAATCAATGGTTAAACTGAAATAGTAAATGATCTGTTCAATAATACAAATTTAACTTTCATATTTTGATATCTATTGTTAGTCCATAATACCTCTCTGATCAATGTTCTCTTCAATTCCTTTGCTCCCCTTCTTTCTTCTTTCTGCTCAGTGAATGCTCTTGCTTTTATTGCTCGGTGTCTACATAAATTCTTTGGCTTTGTTCTTCAGCCTGTATGATCAGATCTACATGAAGACTTCTATCTTCATCAGAATTATATTTAAAATTCCTCTATTTATAATGAATTCCTTGTCTCTGTATATAGACATGATTAGCTAATCAATCTCCTTTTCTTTCTTGTTGTTGACATAGATTGAGCTTATTGATCCGCAAATCCCACCATGCAGTGCTTTAATCTTTAAAGCTTTGCTTTAATCTTTAAAGCTTTGCTTTAGTTTTATTTTGTATATTTATCCTTGAAAACTGTGAATAAAACTAGCTTTAAATCTTCTTCTTATCCTTAGTTATACTGGTTGATGAAAATAAAGCAATCAATCAATTAACTCTAAATATAGCTCTGCCAGCTAAGTAGTTTTTTCATTTTCTAACTCCAGTTGATTTCAGTCATCAACTCTTAGTTTTCTTGGTAACACTTTCTCGGGTACCACTTTCTCGGGTACTACTGATCTTGGGTAACACTGTTCTCGGGTACCACTATGTCTCTTAGGTAACACTGTCCATCGGTGTTGACTGTCCATCGGGAAACATTGTCAACTGCTCGGGGTTCACTGTTATTGGGTAACCCTGTCACTCTGTGTACGCCTTTACCGATGACAAATTATTTTTCTCTTTATATCTTTAAGTATTGTGACAATATGTGTATGAGAAATCATAAGATATTAATTTGACATCAATGACAATACAATACATTAACTGATTTAATGTCTTTCCTTTACTTTCTATAGCTCGGTGATCATCAACTTATCATCTTCAAAGATTCAATCAGTTATAGTTCATCATCTTGAGTACGGGATTCTTCCATGAACCCACCTATTTGATGAGGTTGTTTCCTAGAAGCCTTGGTGGGACAACAATGGAATGGTTTTCAAAGTTACCTCTGGGTATAAATACTTTTGAGGAATTGATATCTAGATTTGTCAATAAGTATTCCAACAACATTGAATAGATTCCAGATGGATATCTCTGTTTCAAACAATTCTATGAAGTACGATAGTCGAGTCTTCCAACAAATCAAGGATTTGGTGATCACTAACAAGGATCTAAAAGAAAAGATTAAAAATCTAGATGGAGAGGAAAATAACATGAAGGGTAGGCTTGACAACTTGGAGAAAAAGATCACTGAGATGGACAAGAAGGTGGATAAAAATGCTGATATGCTGAGGAAAACCCTCATGGATTACCATGAGGGTATGATAACTATGACCACAAGTATGGACATCCTTGTTAGCTATCTCGAAGGGAATGAAACCTCAAAAGCCATTTTGAATTTGGACAAGCACTCTGATGATAATGATGCCACTCCTCATGGTCTGAAGAAGCGCAGTAGGGCGAGTCTAAAGAAGATGGAAACTTTTGTTTCCAATGATTTCTTTATTCTACATGAGACATTGAAGAAAATGTTTGAAATTGGGGAAGAGGTAGGGAAAATTATCAAATATTTGTTGTAGGTGGACTTTGGTTTTTTGTTTTAGGCTGGGTGTTTTTGGGGGTGGTGCTGGTTTTTTTGGGATAGATATTTTTGGAAATGATGCTAGCTTTTTTGCTGGGTGTCTGTATTTTTTGTGGCCTGGTCTTTTTCGGGGCTTTATTGATTTATCTTTAGTTCTATTGTTAAGGGTTATGGGGCCCCTTCAAAACCCAATTTTTCTCTAATCTAAAACATTGAATGGGAAATCACCATGTTATACCTATGCAATACTAAGAAAAGAAGTACATAAAACTTTTTGAGTTTTCTACAAAGATGGAGAAGAGTCTTTGCAAGATATCCATGAAGTGTACCTAAAAAAGAAAACATGAATATATCTATAAATAGTTTGAACCCAATGATGAATTTCAAGTTACATCTTAATTGTCCACCAAGATTTAAAAAAATGATAGAAAATGGAATCAGAATAGAAGATTCTTTAGTAAGAAATGGGGAACTAAATCTCTACAAGGATAACAAAGCTTTTTCAAATAAAAACAATACCAATTTCAACAATAATTCTTCAAACAACAACAATAACGATAAATCAAAGTTTTCATTGAAGAATAACAACAAGAATTTGGTCAATGATGGAGTAGTGGAAGCCCAAAATTTAATCTTTCAAGTGGTTTCACTAGTAAAACTAATAATGTCAACCAATCCTCCAACACTCCTTTTAATAACAACAAATCTTTCAACAACAATCAAGGAAATACCAAGCCTAAACCTAACTTTATGTCTCGATTTACTCCAAGACCAAGGAGAAAGTTTACTAAATTGGGGGAAACACTTGAAATGGACCTAAGAAAACTCATTGCCATTAAAATTATAACTTTACCAGAGGTGAGACCATATGAACCTCAAGTGAAGCCATCGTGGTGGAGTGATTCTAATAATTTTGAATATCACCAAAATAAAGGGCACAATACAAATGGATGTATGAGGTTGAAACATTTGGTACAAGATCTCAATGATGATGGTATT
Source organism: Thuja plicata (assembly GCA_018584345.1). Taxonomy (NCBI): domain Eukaryota; kingdom Viridiplantae; phylum Streptophyta; class Pinopsida; order Cupressales; family Cupressaceae; genus Thuja; species Thuja plicata. The sequence continues at coordinate 241,883 of MU224358.1, read as the reverse complement.
ATTTAAGTGGATGAGCACAAGAATAATGAAGACCACACAAAATTCAAGACCCCTTTCTTGAATCATGATAAGGGTAAATCTTCAAATGCCAATGAAACAACAAAAAGGGAGACCACAATGTAATTTTTTCCCATACATACGATAAAAAAATGAATTCTCTATCTGGTTATGAGAACACCATCAATGTCATAGCGGTAAAAGATAAATAAAAAAAAGATCCCACCAATGTCATTACTCGAGGGAAAGCATCAAAAGTCACCTTACCAAGAACTTCCAACACCATAAAAAGACCTAACATTCCATCTTCTCTACCAAAGCAATACAATTTAGTGGATCAACTTTAGAAAACTCCCGCACATATATCAATCTTGGAGTTGTTAAATATTTCACCCACACACAAAGAGATCCTAGAAAAATATTTGGTAGATACAATGGTTCCTAACAATCTATACATGGTCCAATTTCAAAACATCGTCAGTCATCTTATTGTGCCACATCTCCTATGATTTTCTAAGAAAGATGAAATGTCCCTTAATCATCCACAAAAACTTCCCTTGCATATTGAAGTCCAAATCCAAAAGGATAAGGTCAAGAGAGTCATGATCGATGGAGGTGTTGGCCTAAATATATGTACTTTAAATCTTGTGAAAGCCTTGGGATAACTTGAAGAGGAAGTGGATCCCAAGAGGAAAATAACTATGAAATAATATGACAATGAAGAGAGACCTTCCAAAGGAACTATCATTTTACCCATTCGAGTAGGACCTATTCATAAAGAAAAAATTTTCCAGGTACTTGATCTCAAATTGACCTACGACATATTGTTGGGAAGACCACGAATTCACAAGATGCAAGATGTTCCATCAACTTTTCACCAATGTCTAAAGTTTCCTTATATTGAGTAGAAAATAAAAATCAGTAGAGATCTTAACCAATTTTAATATGGGTGCCAACAAGAAGTTGAGTCCACTTTTTGGGCAAAAAGTGGAAGTGTTTTCTCTTTTTTTTCAAATTTTCTATCAATGTTTGTCAAAATGTGAGGCACTTAGAGATTGAATCTAAAAAAACTTCAGAAATAGAAAATGTAGTGCTCAGAGTCTACTTTTCAAATATGTAATTTATTTAAATACCCACAAGGTAGAAAGTTTTGTTTAGTAGGCATGTTTAAAAACTACTTTTTAAAAATGCATCTTTCAGGACCATATCACACACATGTATGAACGCCATATTTTGACCTATATAAATGAATTTTTGTGAATCCTTCTGGGGAAAGATACCTAAGACACCAAAGATTGATGAGAATATTTTTTCTTTTTTTATTGAATATATTTTTTTAATTGACTATAAAATATATTTTTGAAACCTCTGGTGTATGACCACCATAATTTGATGAAAAATTCACATTTTTTAGAAGTTATTTTTTTTTTATATTCAAGGAAATTCTATGTAGATTGATGTCATATAAATTATTTTTAAAAAAATGTAAAAACAAAAAAGTTATTAAAGTTTTAGTGAGCCTTACTATTTTAAGTTTAGGTACCACTTTTGATTAATAAATATTTTAAAAATAGTAAAATTGATTATATCAGTATAAAATTTATATTTTAGAAATCTAGATAGTAAGTTCTCTAATGGGTTTTCATTTCATCAAAAAATTCGATCAGGAAGACCCTCAAAAAATTACGGCAAGACATAAATCTGGTATTCAAATGCCTTAGCCATTATTTTGGAGGTCCAAGAATAGGCCTGGTCACACCAAACCTGTCCTGGAATGAAATCCAATGCAAAGGGTGGCCTTATAAATTCAAAATTTAAAAAATAGGCACACGTTTAAAAATGTGTACCCGTTTCTTAAATATAATAAATCGACATAGAAAAATACATTTCTTAAAAAAAAAATAATTTTAAAACAAGCACCCATTTTGAAAAAAAATGGGTACCCATTTTTAAAAATGGGTGCCCATTTTGAAAAAAAATGGGCACCCATTTTTTGAATTTGGATCGGGTGTCCGAGCCTAAGACGGGTGCCTATTTTTTCAAAACGGGTGCCCATTTCTAGCGGCATTATTTCAAGTCCATAAGACTTCCGCCGAATTAGCACCCAACTTCCTGCACTTACCCATATTGCAATAACATCAAACCAGTTACAAATTCTTTTGTGCCACACGAAAATGAGGCTTGTACATCTACTTCACAATCAAAACAAGCAAAGGAGGAAACTCCTAGGATAAGTTCATCATCCCAAGAGAAAGAAAAACAATATCTCAATGACAATCCTACTACCTTAGAGAATGAAGAAACTAATCCATCTTTATCCAACAAAGTCAAGGAAAAAAATAGTTTTCTAAACCCAAATAAAGGGAACCCTAATTCCTTAAAATAAAATTATTCTATTCAAGAGGATCACAACTAGAAAGAGAAAAATAAAAGTGGGCACATTATAAAAAGATGGACTTCGTGATGAAGAAATTTGAAAAAAATTACAAAATTCATGAAAAAGGGGTAGGATAATACTTTATATCATTGATGGATATGCCTACTTCTCCTAGGTCTCATGGAAAACCCGTTGATTCAAAAAATAAGACACTTCCTCCCAAGTATAATAATAATTTTGTCAGGGCTACTACATATTTGAGATTGAAGAAGACAATAATGTCCTAAAGTAGCTACTGCATCAATATGGGAAAGGATTTCAAATTATGTAGAAATTGGCTTACAAAGGAAAGGGATCTTTAAGAAAAAGAAATAAAGGGTTGTTAGAACCTATACAACCCACATGGAGGTCTAGTGAGGAAAAATTAGGCATAGGGTATCATGAGCAAGATTATCATCAAAAGAAGGCTTCTAATCCTTATGAACACATAAATATGTTAGATTTAGAAAGTGAGGATGATTCAAATAAATATGAATGAGATTCATTATCAAAGGAATCTTGTCATGAAAAATAGGTGTATGTTATCGATTCTTATACTTCTACACCAAAGGAAATATCAAGTATGAGCCAAGAATGGGTAGGAGATCCTTATGTGCCCTCCTTAAGAGAATCTAGCTCTAGGTTTAATGTACAACATTTTTTCCAGAGGGAAAATCTAGAGGACTCTAGTGAGGAAGATTTTGATCCTATCTCTATGGACAATTTCAAGGAAACACATGTCATATGAACCTACAAACAAAATCATGACCCTAACTCCTATAGACCCAAGCTTTTGAAACGACCCTGTACCCCTTGTTCATCCTAAATTAATTGATTGGGAACAACTTGAAACAAATGATATACCAACATTCCAAGATGACCATGCCTTATCCATATACCTAAACATGATTGAACCTTCCTCCACCAATGAATCATATCAAAAGGTAGAAATGGGGGGAAGTGTCAAGTTTCTCAGTTAGCAAAGAAAAAATAAAAATAAAAGATCTAGTGGTGAAAACCACCATGTGGCAGTACTAGATCCAAAACAGTAAAAATGAATAACATATATGAAGGTGAAAACCCAATTGAGGCACCCCAAGATGAGAGACTTGCCACTTTACCTGACCATTATGAAGAAAGACCAACTATATTGATAGAACTGATAGAAAAGATAAACATTGGAATAGAAGAAGAACCAAAGAACATCAATCTAGCCACATCTTTATCCATAGAAGAAAGGGAGAAATTCATTGAATTTTTCAAATAAAGACAAGTGAATTTTGTAATGTTATATGTGTGTGCTAAAAATGTGTCACACTTCTATGAATCATTGTATTCAAGATTGCTCAAGAATGAGATCTTGAATGGCAACTCATAGCTCTCTATTCATGAAGTGCAAAGGTTTGTAATGGAGGCCCTCAGATTGAACTAGTTTGTGCCCATGCAAGTACACCATAAAATGAGAGATTCAAAGAGGAAAAGCAAGAGTGATAGTCTCCATGATCATCAAGTATGCATGCAAATGAAATCTATTCTATATGATAACAATGCAAGA
>MU224358.1:207938-226370 GCA_018584345.1 Thuja plicata | reverse complement strand
TTAGTTTACATCATCTTCAAATTCTCAACAGAAATGTGAATTTTATGCCCTTGAAGTTTTACAGTTTTGGTTTTGTCGTCCTTTTCCTTTGTAAAAGGGTGACAGATTATTGTGCTTTTACCCTCATGCCAAAATCCACTTCCAACATTGAATCCAACAAAAGCGGCATTCATACTCCCATGGTTTGCAAATCTAACTAGTGAGGGTTGTACAAATTTCATTATTGAAATCTGAAGAAAGTGGTATTCAGACCATCATGGTTGAAAATATAACCAGAGAGGGTTGTACTAATTTCATGTTTCAAAAAGTTCAATGATGCCAATAGAAAAAATAAATGCATCCAGTGATAAGTGACAATCTTAGTTTCATTTCGCATTCATTTTAGATTAATTTGCATTATAACTGGTATAGGATTTTTCAAAAGGGGGGAGGTGAAAATCAAAAAGCGGGTTATCCAAGGTTACATCATCACAATTTCTCCTTAAAAATGGAATATGTTGGACTTTAGCAAAAATAATGCATTTTACGTTAAACTGTTACATAAGTTGCATCTAGGTGAATAATCAATACATACATCTCATTTAATCATTCAGTGCAATTAATCTTTGGAGGTTTCCTTATTCATCATCATTCATATAGGTGAATTGGTTGCATGCAAAATCATTTATCATTAATCATTAAATGCATTATCATTTAAGTCTTATCATTACATTTAAAAAGCATCAATCATTTAGATCCATCTCATAGTAAATTTCATTAAATACATTCACATATTGCTACAACATTAATCATTACAATAGAATGCATTTAAATTGCATTTCATTAGCATTTATATATCACATTGCATAAAAAGCATCTAGGTGCATCAAATTAAAGCATTGAGTTCATATCAGGCACTGTCTGTGGGGCATGAAATTTGCACCTTAGTAAATAAAATATGTTGTTAACACAATATGTTAACAACATGTGTGTTAGTCTATTGTATTTGTTTGCAAATTACTAACACGCGTTAATGCAATAGACTAACACACATGTTAACATATTGTGTTAACAACATATTTTTTTTACTAAGGTGCAAACTTCCTGCCCCATAGACAGTGCCTTCATATCAAGGCATTCATCATTACATCATTCATTTAAATTCATCTAGGTTCATTTATTTTTACATCTCACATCATAATTATCTAAACTATAATTCATAGCATCATCGCATCATCACATGTACATACAACATTTCATAAGCATCAAAACATTCATATAAGAATTTAAGACAATCAAATGCATATTTCCATGCATCCATACATAAGAAGTCAAATGCATCCATACATATGCATATAAAAACACGAAAACAAGCATATAGATATAATCATGTGAAAGTTGCATCCATGTCTAGGTAATCGAATAGATAAAGTTCAACAAATAATGACATCAAAGAAGAGATAATCATAAATCATTACAAGTGAGTGTGTCTAGGAGCGAGCATTTCCAATTTCAAGGCTGGCGATGGTGCATAACATGAAATGGTTCATTCCAGATGTTCTACCTTAATAAGGCGATCATTAAGAATGTTTGGCGTCAGCAAGCGCATTCAACTCATGGAAATGTAAGAGATCGTACGTAGGGAAGGGTCGAGGAAGGAGCATTCTACCTTCCATCAACTAAGGAAGGGGCCATGTTTCAATTATGTTCACTCCGGGCAATTATGTTCACTCCGGGCACACTTCATTTTTCGAAAGAAATTTGTATTTTAGTCATACAGATACATGTCTCAATTCAAATCAGATTAATGTAAAGTTTATTTACCTAATATGAAATAACTTTTAAGTAAATGTCCCAAGCGTTATTCCAGCGTGAGATTTGTTTTTAGAGGTTGGGGGTTGTCGTTGTTTGTTCTTTGCTGGGAGCTGTTCAACCTAGCCTGAAAACTGGTGAAGGATAGCCTGGAAACCCTGCCACAACCCCTGACACATGCTTATCAGAGTACCTTCAAAGAAGACTTGCATACCATTACAATGACATGCCTAAAACATTAGAAACCCATAAAAAGATTTCCCCAACTTAATTTTGTATTTGTTAGAACATTTTTTCATCTAGTTTAAAAAACATTTTTTCATCTAGTCTATAAAAATCTTCCACAACTTATAAATATTTAAAATCCAAGAATTCCAAGCTCAGAGATGCCTATCAAAGAACCCACAAAGAAAACTTGCATACCATTACAAAGACACGCCCAAAACATTTAAACCCCATTAAAAAATTTCCCCAACTGGTTTTTTATTTGTTAGAACACTTTTTCCGTCCAGTTTAAGAAAACCCTCCATAGCCTTAAAAACATTAAAAATCGATGAAGCTTAGAGATTCCCACGGAAGCTAAATTCTTCAACACGATGTTCACTGGAATGGGATAATGTTTTCTTAGCCTATTCTGCAAGCATGAGGTATGCTCCTTTGTTGGATAACATCACAGCCTTTTATAAGGCAAAAGACGTGAAGAATGCTTCCTTAGCCTATTCTGTAAATCCCAGTTTGACAATGCGAACATGGTCTATTTTCGTTGTGTTAAAAAGTTAAATTAATTATTGCCAATAATGTCGGCAGAGACCTAGCAGGACTGGTCAAGTAGGTCCACCTGCAGCTTAGTCTTATCTTTTTGACCAGCCTACTCAATAGTGCAGCTAACCTTATGACCATCATTTATTAGTTTGTTGATACTATTGCATTAACCAATCATAAGAAAGAATAATCTTTTGGATAAAAATCTTATAGTTTCTCTCTAATTCTTAATTTAAGCATTTTCATAAAATTGAAGAGTTTTAGTCAATGAATCCTTGGTGTACAAGTGAAGTTGAATAGTTCCAAATGAACCTGCGAGGGATCAAGTCTTGATGAGTGCAAAGACTTTGACATCATAAGGGATGAGGCCACGATCGTGCCCCCTGAAGAGTTTTATATAAATTTAAAGCATTGAACTTTTATACATTGTTTGTTAATTTTGTTGCCCTATGTTAGAGGCATGGCTACAAGTGCACATGGACGTGGATTCAGAATCCCAATCTCTTGGTGATAGACATTTTTTCACTATTTGGGATAATTGTGCATGCCTAACAATGTCATTGATATTTTTCTATTATTTTATTATATACATTATTCATTATTTAAAGCCTTCCATTTGATTTAGCATAATTTTTATTCTAAATTAATATTATAATTTTGTTAAATTCTTTTATTTCTATTTATAATTTTTTTAAAATAGATTTAAAAAATTAATGGAACCATTTCTAAAGGTTATTTTTATGAACATAACTCTTTAATCTACTTTAAAAACTTATCTTTCATTTTGTATTTTTTTTGGTCATATATTTTAACTTAATTTTTATATAACTATTAGTAATTAAATTCATAAATAATAACTTTGAATTAAATACTTTTGATATATGAATTAAATATAAATTATATAGTATGATTTAATAAATTGTGGAGTTGACACTTGTAAGGTAGAACAAATATGCTTGATTGATTGAGTTGATACTTAGGAAAAAAATATTAGCAATCGAGAGGTAGTTGGTATATAATCATGAAACATGGGTGAATGAGTTTGACTTTAAAACCACACAATTGAATCTTGATAGCACTATCATAATTTGAGTACTTGTAGGAAACATCTCCTAGTTATTAATTGATGAGCTAAGGGGACTTCGTAATGGATGATATATAAGGTGTAACACTTGTTGAAGGTTTCACAAATGGGGTAGCAAGCTAAGTGGGCTTAACCTTGGGCAAATTCCATGGTTATGCACACTTGATTTGGAGTAAAACTAGGATGGGTGAGCTCAAAAAAGCTCAATGCTTCACTTATGTAAGCATCACCTAGATGCAATGAGAGCTAAGTGTACCATTCATGTTCTTATGAAAAACGTGTTCTTGTGAATCACTACTCATGAAACATAGATAAATGAATTTGACTTGAAAACTACACAATTTTTCATAATTCAACATTGCAAATGATAGAAAATACATCATGCAAATAATCATGAACAAAGTATATAATTTACTTCTTCTGAGTTCTAGATAAAATATTTGATTAGGGCAGTTTTTTTTTAAAAAGAGTTAGGTAATGTCTAAAAACAATTTGTTCATTTGATAGTTTAAACCTGCACATAAGCCTGTTCAATGCATGGAAATTATGTCGGTCTATGTAAATGAAGATTTTTGAGCCACCCTGGTGGTGGAAATGTAAGAGATCGTACGTAGGGAAGGGTCGAGGAAGGAGGAAATGGGATAGCAGTGGACATTTCCTATCTGATTGGACATTTTTAATGCATTTATTAGTTACATTAAAATGCACTATACCTTCCATCTCTTAAGACATGCTACCTTCCATCTCCTAGAACATTCATTTCTGATCATCTTTTAGTGGTTAGTTTTTAGAAAACAATTTATAATAGTTAATGGGAAGAGTTGTGTAATTTTGTTGATATTTGTAAATATAGTTATTTATGCATGAGTGTCTCATTGGTCTCTCATTTGTGCATAAGTAGTGATCATAATAGTTGCTAAAGAAATTTAGACACATATGTATTGAATAAGTTGTGTAAATAGTAGAGGCGGTTAAATAAATGAATGAATATTTTTAATAACATCTATAAGGCCAATCAATCTATGAGACTCACACATAGCCAACAAACATAAAATCATACAAAGCTCAAAACAAATTATGTATTTTTTATTAATAAATTTGCAACACTTGGCATCTTTTCTTCTTCAAACAAATTTCTTAAGGAGTTCAGGTGCATCCCAATGTAGTTGACCTCTATGAGTAGGTATTAGGTGTAATACCCACCTATTTTGATATCGTCTTTTGCAATAATTTAATTTTGAATAGATGTGTTGAGGATTCATGGATCATATTGGGGTCAGGATTTTAGAGTATTGGTGATTCTCATTTTGATGGTGATTAACATGTCTTCACACACACACACACACACACACACGTCATTGGTGTCAATTATTAAAGATTATTGCAATAGTTAATCTAATGTTATTATTTCAATTAATGTGGCATGTACATGTGTTAGTTCATATTATGAAACACAACTAAAACTATTTATAGATTTTAAAAAGATTGTGTAATGTCTAATTGTGAGAAGTCAATAGAAGGAATTTACAATAAACAAATGGAGAGGCCGACATAGAACAATCTCGGTCCTTCTTCAACAATCGTTGTCTCTATTCGTGCTTCCATCTTTGTGGTAGAGGGAGTAGTTTGGGTGTGGAGGAGATACCCTAGTGTAGAAAATGTGAAAAACTTGGATTGCGGCCCGCCTGTGTTGTGTCTGCAAAGTGGCGGGACTCTATTTGGGAAGGTTCTATCTCCTCTAGTTTCACTAGGTCAATTTGGACTGCTGTTTCTCATCCCCTATTTCTGGAAGCTTTATCTTGTAGGGATGACCCCCTTCTTTGCCTCTTCCCTATGTGCTATACTCCTACTAAGGTGGAGAATACCCCTATTGAGGTGGGTGTTCTTTGTGTGGCATCTTGGAGGCGGAGTCTCTCTTTACTTTAGTTTTCTTCTTCGTCTCTTCCTATTGAGGTGGAAGATTCTATTGAGGTGAAGGCTTAGCCTATTGAGGTGGTCTACGGCTGCTGGGAGGAGGTTACTGGTGGTGGAGTTTGGTCTCCTCCCTCTTGTTGCCACATGAAGGCTAGCTGGAATTAGTGTGGTCTCCTCTCCTTTCGTGCTGATGGGCATCAGATTTGTTACCAAAGATGAGGAAGAGGGAGTCTGTTGTTTTCCCCCCTTTTCTTTTTTCAGAGTTGTTTGTTGTTTGTGGCTGGTAGATGCAGGCAGATGGATGCTGATAGTTTTCAAGGGCCCATCCTCTTTATTGGGAGATTTTGATTATGGTTAAAGGTGAGTTTTGGGGCAATGTTTCTCTTTGATAATGGTCTTGTTGGTTCTGTGTTCCAATTAAAAACCCTGGTGTTTTGTTTGGGGAGTTTTAATACTCCAACAAAATTAATGTTGTAAGGCTTAGGCCTATTTTTGGGGAAACTAGGGTTTTAGTGATTCATCTTTTTTAGTTGTTGGTAGTTTATTGTCTTGGCTACTAGTTTAAATTGCCCACTCTTTAGCAGAATTTCATCTTTGTTAGGTTTCAGATTCCTGCCAAAATTTCCTTGTATAGGGTTTTGGCCCCCCTTCAAAACATGTTTTTACCATAATAAAAAACTTAGAACTAATGAAAGTAATGTTATCACAACATAATGGTTCTAAAATTCCATGAACAATGCTAATTGAATGGTGGAGTGTGAACTAATCATGGAGAGTCCACTAGCTTTGGTTAAGTCATCATGGAGAGTCCACTAGCTTTGGTTGATTTATCATAGAAACTCCACTAGCTTTGGTTAAGTCCTAAAGTGACCACGCTGAAGTTACTATAAATCGAAGGCTTTTATTAAGTGACTTGCTATAGATAGCAAGTTGGTTTGGTAAATTACTATAAATACTAATTTTGACATGTGTTAAACATGTAGCTATACGAGTCATACTTACTAAATTTAGTAACATGTTTGTAATTAGGATTCTAAAACTTGGTTGTTATATGCAACTTGAAGTCATGATTTTCAAGACGTTTTGAAGATTGTTGTAATTGTGAATTTTTTTTAGAATAATAATTAAAGATATTTATTCATGGTTTTTTTCCTGGTATAATTTTACTAGGTTCTTCCACATAAATTCTGAGCGTTTTGTGTTTTTGTAATTCTTTAAAGTGTTTGCACTTTTATAATTTTGTAACATTAAACTATAAAGAAGACTATTCAAGAGAATACTTTTTGTGAATAATGTTAGAATTCATCGAATCCATAAGCCAAGATCACCTGCAACATAATAACCTATCACAAAGCAAAGAATGGAGACACAACTCATAATGTCCAAGAAATATGAAATATTATTGATAGAAGGAATTGAGATAATTCCCAAGAGTGATTCAATAATTACAAAAGAATTAGATACTTACAAAGTGATAAATCCTTATAAAGGAGATCAAAACCCTAAGATGGGTGAAGAAACCAAGGTTGGGTGAATAAACCAAGGTTGGGTGAAGAAACCAAGGTTGGGTGAATAAACCAAGGTTGGGACTAATAATTAATAAAAGAATCAATTATTGCATGCCTAAAGTTTAGCTTAAGTGAAATAGAGATAAAAGGGACTAATAATTAAATCAAATAATGATTTAATTAATAAGTGAAAGGTGACTTAATAATTAAATCAATAATTCTTTAATTAATAAGTGAAAATACCCTTTTAACTCTAACACCCCACCTTAAGATAAACTTAGGGAGAAGATTAAAAACCTAGAAACAACTGCAGAAAGAAGGAAAGATGGGTCCTGACAACATGGCCTAATGAGGTACCCAAGTATAAAAAAATCTCTATAAAGAGGAGAAAAGGACAAAACCCAGTGGGAAAAACCCCTCTTCGAAAAGAGATGAAGCCTAGTGAAGGACTGAAGAAGCCTCCAAACTAGAGAATGTCCCAAAAAATAGGAACAAAGAAAGAACATGTAGAACATCTCAGATGCATGAAACTCCAAGTACTATCAAAGAACTGCTTTGTATGAGTGCCCTCAAATGGCACTACACAAATCAGGATGGCACACAAGGAAAAAATTGAAACTCGAAGATACAGATGGAAAAAATGCCAAGTCTGAAGCGTCCAAAATAGGAATGAAAGAAGAGTGTCCATATGGTAAATGATCCATCTCACCGAAATGCATAGGTACGAGCCACTACATCCGCCTAGTATATAGGAACAAAAACAGAAAAGATAGCTCACTCCATCAAACCAAGGAAGCATTAGAACCAATAGTAGATACCCCCCCCATAATGCTGATAGGGAGAGGTATAACAGATACACTGAGAGACTGCCAAGAATAACAACATGATGAATAACGTACAAGCACCAATAAAAGATGTGTCAAGGATGATCAGTCATTGACACAGATGAGGCTAATGTTGTGGAAGGAACACTCACTTGACAAAGGTTCAACAACCCCCCATGGCACTTTATAATAAAGTGCGAGTATAATCAGGCACAAAATGTGCGGAATTTCAAACATGCATGATGGCACTTAATCTCAATGTGTTTGTAATAAATCTATAGAAAAAGATGTATACAATATCCAGGAATGACTAAAAGCAAAATAAACATATGTAACTGCTCTCAACGAGGTATACCATGCACAAAAAATGATCCCATGACCTAAATCATCTAAGATATCCACCAGATTGCCAAATGTAAAAAACTGAATAAAAACTACCTAGAGAAAATTCTGGGTGTGAGACCCATGCAAGAAGGAGAATAGAACCATCTTTTCAGCGCCATGCAGAAGTCAAAAATGGAGTCTGGATGAGCAAGATATGGCTCTCAGAGTGCCAAAAAGAACCCTGACTTTGACTAAAAAAACTTGCAAGATGACAAAATCAGAAAATTTAACTTCCATAAAAGCGTCCGTCTCGGAAAGAGCTTTCCAGCGATATAAGGAAGTTAAAAATTGGCCTCCGTTTGCTCTAGATAGAGAGAAAACACCACGAGATGCTCATTATGGAAAAAAATGGAAAATAGAATGACAGTTTCCTGGTCGTCAAATTTAACCTCACTGTCAAACCTGAACCCACTGACATCAGTGGCACAAAAATTGAGATGGCATGGAAATCAAGGTGACACGTAAATTGAGGTGGCACAAAAATCAATGCGGCATGGAAATCAAGATGATATGAAAATTGAGGCAACATGGAAATCAAGATGGCATGGAAATCGAGATTGATTTTTGCCTTGTAAAACGTGCCAAGGGTCGTGCATGCAAAAATAGTGCCCAAACTTCAACTGTGTCCAAATAGGACGTGCCTTATATGAAAATTGGGTTTCTTAGGCCTTTGGAGCACATCTGTGATGTCTGTTTGTGCTCAAAGTGCTCCAAATAAAAAATCCCCTCCATATCCAAAGGAGAATCTCAGAAAAATTGAAACCTTGGGCGCTCCAGAAAATCTTCAAGAAACCTAAGACCGGGCTGCTCCAGCAAGGCTCTGATACCATGTTAGAATTCATCGAATTCATAAGCCAAGATCATCTATAGCATAATTACTTGTCACAAAGAAAATAATGGAGACACAACTCATAATGCCCAAGAAATATGAAATATCATTGAGAGAAGGAATTGGGAGAATTCGCAAGAGTGATTCAATAATTACAAAAGAATTAGATACTTATAAAGTGATCAATCCTTAAAAAGGAAATCAAAGCCCTAAGATGGGTGAAGAAACCAAGGTTGGGTGAATAAACCAAGGTTGGGTGAAGAAACCAAGGTTGCATGAATAATTAATAAAAGAATCAATTATTGCATGCCTAAAGTTTAGCTTAAGTGAAATAGAGATACACGGGACTTAATAATTAAATCAAATAATTATTTAATTAATAGTGAAAGGTGACTTAATAATTAAATCAATAATGATTTAATTAATAAGTGAAAATACCCTTTAAAGAATTCATTCAAAAGAATTTAAAAAATAGCACATGCAAAAGAAAAAAATGTTTCAATGTGATAAAATAATTAGGAGAATATTCACCAAAACTTAATAAAGTTTGCTAGAATAGAACTACCAAAGAAGTCACTAACCTATTCATAAACCAAAGTCTGTAGAGTAGTATTATTTTTATCATGTTACTAAAATTTTAAAATATTATTGACCATAATTGAATAGGTTTGATAAAATAAGAATTGACTAATAAGTGAAGTGGAAATGTCAATAGCCTAGTGTTATGTCCGCAATACTATGGTGTGCACTCGATTATGAGTACTCATTATGTGCCTACCTTAACTCTTATTAGATTTTTATTTAGTTATTTATGTCAACTTAAGGTCCATATCATGTTGGCTAAGTTAGTCTTTGTGATATTCTTTAGATAAGTATGATATATATGAGCTGGAGGTTTGTTATTATAATCATGTCGATTATTGTGTTCTTATTGATGATTATTTGAGGTATGTCCCTCAAAGTGGATTAATGAGTTTTCTCCCTCAAAATGGTGTTTTATTACCAAGTTTTCACAACATATTTCCTACCATATTATCCTTGTGCAAGCTATTTTATGATATATATAGTAATAAAACATAATTTATATAGTTGTATAGTTGTTATCATTTAACTAAATTTAGCAAAATAATTCAAAAAATATGGGCAAAAACTTAATAAGGTTTGATATAATATGCATTAGCGAAGAAGTGTAGTAGAAAATCATTAATCATGTTGATAACTTGAAACAATAGAAAAATAGAAAAATAATTACAAAATTGTATTGTTGTAGTAAGATAGTGAAACTATTCACACAATTATATTTATCTCTGTAGGAAGATGCATTAAAAACTATAAAATGAGTGTACAAAATAAAATAATCACAAAGGATATATTTACACATGACAAGCTTCAACACACAAAGAAAAAGAAACAATTGGGTGGGGAAATGTTTGAGGATGGGATAAATAGGTCACAAAAATGATGCTAGAGCAATGGATAATAGAATGAATTTAATTTTACAATGAAAAGAGAGGAGTGTATGCAATTTTCATATTAATCAAACCCATGAATGTTCATCGGTCGATATGCTTTGCTGTAAATGTTGTTGGGATATTTTTGTTGTCCAAAATATTAAGCCCTATCTATGTGTTGAAAGGGAATTCCCTGAGATATGAGAGAGAGAATTTTAAATGAATGATTCAGTGCACTAAACAAATCGTTAAACACAAATGAGCGTAAATCTCTCAATTCGTTATATCTTCTGACACATATGAAGGAACGAAACAATAGAATTTCCAATGATAAAGCTTCTTCCCCGGGTCTCATTGTTAACAAAATCAATAAAGAGACTTTTGAATCTCTTAATTACTCTAAATTAAACAACCAAAGGGCCCAATTGGAATTTGAGCAAAGATGGAAGATATCCCTTCACCCACAGAAAACGCGTAACCCTAGGGAAGGGCTTGTCTGGTTATCCCCACCACCTAGATGGATCAAGGTTAAATTTTAAGGGGCTTCCAAAGGAAATCTAGGGAAGGCTTGTTTTGGGGGAATTGTTAGGAATTTGGGTAGATGTTTCCTGGCGGTGGTTGCTAGTCCTTTGGGTGTGAAATCTAATCAATTCGCTGAAGCTATGGGGGCATGGAAAGCTCTGACTATTGCTAAATATTTGAATTGTGAAAATTTATGGTTGGAAAGGGATTCGATGAATATAATAAAGTGTCTTGATGGATCAAATAAACCATCATGGTCTATCAATTCTATGATTAAACAAGCTCATGACATCATCAAGTCCTTTAAGAGTGTGATCATTAAGCACACATACCATGAAATTAATGCTTTGATAGATAGGCTGGTAAATTATTGTTTTAATTGCAACAAAATCATTACTTTGGAAGGGGAAATATTAATGCCCCAAGATATATCTATCATCGTGCGATATGAAAGGACTATGATAAAAGTTGGCAATATCCTCAATAATTGCAATGATGATAACTTGTCACTTTTTACCTTAATTCTGGCATGGGCAGGTGCTTCTTTGGAAGTAGAGTGCATTTATATAATGCTAGTTCTTGTTGGAAAGTTGACTTCCTGAGGAAGCATGACTTAATTTGTGTTTTCAATCATGGCAACAAAGTCATATTAAGTTTCTGTCAAAGATAACTTAAGAGATAAAATGACTAAGTACAGAATACAGAGCAGTCAGACAGATACAGTGATCAGCACATCAGCGCACATGCTAGAAAGCACACCAGAGCATGCGTTCTTAGGTATATACTCCATGATTTATATACATGCTATATCCAAATGTGCAAGGTATGGAACATCAGTACAGAAAAGATACAGACAGATTAGTACACCGCAGTCTAGGAAACAATCCAGAATACAGAGCATAGAAGTCGACTACTGTTTTGATCAGCGTGCATTATTTTTTGATGCTAAGGCTATGCGCCTTTAGTTATAAGTTTTTTATGATGTAATTAATGTTATTGTAAACACGCTTGAGCCGAATTTATCATAATCATTGTATATTTTGTTAAGAGGCCGACTAAGTGTTATGTCTTGGGTCACGCCTATTCGTTTGTAAAGATATAAGTATGTAATGTATTGTTATGTTACAGCGTGTAAGAGAAGTCGATTATTGTGTAAGAAGAAGTTACAGAGGGATATTATAATGAAGTCAGAAGATCATATAGCTCTTTGAAGGAGTAAGAACATCCACGCATACACAGAACTGATCAGACAACAGTGTCACTACAACAGTTCATTTTTGATATGGTGCATATCAACATTCAGAAGGTTGTAGCCTTCACCACTTGGACAGTGAGTCCACCACCCCTAACAGGGTTATTGTAAAAGACTCCTAATAGGGTTTGACCCTCAACCAGGCCATTGTACTCAATTTGTAAAGACTTCTTCTAACAGGGCAAAGGAACTTTAACAAGTTCATTATACCTAGTACAATATTTTATGGGTACTAATCCCCACCAGATTTTTCCTCTGATCAAGGTTCTCTGTAATCATATCATGTGTTATGTGTTCTTGTTTTATGATTATTTGGATGCACATTTGATATATGTTTAATTAGATGAAATATAATTAATTGAGAAACACTGATTCACCCCCCCCCTCTCAGTGTTTCTAACAATTGGTATCAGAGCTCTGGTCGTCTGAAAGAAATTTTAACCACTTGAGGAGAACATGGACTCAGCCAAAGTAAAACATCTAAAAAAGAATCTTGAAGCAGCTCTTGAAGATCTTGACAGATCAGAGAAAGAAAATGAAGAACTAAGATTGAAAAATGATGGCTCTCAAATACTTATCAAAAGGCTAAGGAAAGATTTGAAAGATTGTTGTACTAGTGATCTAGGACAAATTGTCAAAAAGCTTAATGAAGAGAATAAATCTCTAAAGGATAAAATTGAAGATTTGGAGGAACAACTTACAGATAGCTAGAACACCATTGAAGATAAGATCAAAGAAAGCAAACAATTCAAAGATGAACTTTTACAGGAAAACATGAAAGTCTTGGAATTGGAAAACATGAAGAAGAAGTTGGAATCTGAATTAACAGAAGCAAAGGGTAAGATTGATAAACTCGACACAAGTTCTGATTTGATTCAATCCCAGTTCAATGTGCAAAGAAAATAGGGGAACACTACTGGTCTTGGATTCAGTACAGCACAAGACGAAATCAAATCATCACAAGAGAAAGAAAAAACACTTGAAGCATCTTCAGAAGCTAAGAAAGTTGAAGATACTATAGAGGTTGTATCTGAACCACCTAAAAGGGAAATCAGACAAGTTAATAGAACGTGTTATGCATGCAACAAACATGGGCATTTGGTAAGAGATTGTAAAAAGGTAAGACCTTTTAATGGTTATTGTTTCTCTTCTAATAAATTTGGTCACAGTGCTATACACTGCATAACTCAGTCACAACAAAATCAAAGAAGAATGAATCAAAACAAGCAGAGAAATCAACCTCAAAAGAATTTGCAAAACACTACATGTCAGATATGCAACTACAATGGACACACAACAAAGCAATGCAACATGATGAAGAAAAGCATCAGACCTCCTATCATCTGTCACACATGTGGAAAGGAAGGACACATCTCAAGGTTTTGCAGATCCAAAACTCAGAAGCAAGATGAACCTAACAAGTCACTATTTGAAGAGAAAGGAGAAGTCAATTTTGTCTCAGCAAAGAAAGATTCAAGCAAAATTTGGGTTGAAGTAAAGAAGGACAAGAGTGTTGACAAAGTAGTTGATGCATCCTTAGTGGATGCACCCTCTACTTCTGCTTGAATAGACCTTCATGGTCTTAGGGGGAGCTATTCTAGCTTAGAACCCCTATGCGGTTGGTATACTCACATCAGAGTATGTGCCTTTGGATTCATGGTTAAAAGCACAAATCATAGCTATATGCATTCACACATTATCTAAAATGCATCGAGATCAAAGTTTGAAAATCTCTATGTATGGTTGCAAGTATTAAATACGACAGATTGTATAAAAAGGAATTCATATTCGATCATTCTCACATTTACATTCAAAGAGAAAGAAATTAAAGAGCATTGGAGCACTAAGACATCTAGGGATGAAGGCATAGCAGTTTGAAAGTTGGAACGAACGGTTAATCAGTTTGAAACGAAGCCCTAGCCGTCGCACCGTTTTAGAATTTTGTGGAAACCCTACTTAAACAATCACCAAGTAAGTAATGGCGACCCCAGTTGTATCAGATGTAGCAAAAAGGAAGAGATTCGTATTTAAGAAGCATCCATTCAAGTCTATATTGGATGATGTGGAAGGAGCTTTCTCTAAAACCCTGATTGGTGTTGTTCACGTGGAAGATATCTGTGCGTACATATACTACAAGAAGGAATCACTAGGAGATGATAATATATCTTCTCACATGGCATCAATGCTAAATAAGGACTTCACATTCAAAGATGAGTTTGCGCACCTACAAGATAACCCTATTATTGAGTATTCGAATGCGCATGAGTTTGAAGAACTAGAATGGGTAAAAATCCTGTTGAGTAGAATTCATGATGATCTCTTTTGGATTGGTGATGTCCCTATCCATATCACTGCAGACCTAATCCATCAATTGATTGGACTTCCAATGAATGGACCAGTATTTCCCACTAGTAAAGATGTTAAGAAGTAGATTGAGAAAGTTTGTTTGTCAAGAAATGACAGGCGTGGTATGACAGTAGACCCCATCAAGGAGGATGACATTAAACTCATGACAATGATACTTGGTTACAAGTTCCAGCAAGAAAGAAGGTTGAATAGTGTATCTGTAGCAATAGTCCTTGCAGCAATCAGAATAGTGAGGGATAACACCCAATACAACCTTCATGAGATCTTGCGCGATCAGTTGATTGAAAATATATGAATCATCAAACATGACAGAAGAAAAACATTTAGGTTTGGATCACTAATCATCTATTTGTATCATCATATAGTAGGAAAGGTTGTAGACCTCTATCTAGACAAAGGCAAACCTACAATGACTCAAATATCTCTTAAAGCCACAGTAGAAAGCAGTGCAAGAGATAAAATGGATATGAACATAAAGATATTCAAGGTAAAAATGCAAAGTAGGTTCAGACTATCTAAGAAGATAGTTGACAAATACAGAGATACAATTTGTTTTATGTTTGAAATAGATTGCACATGCATGGAGGCTGTTGAGCCTAGAGCTAAGTGGATTCATCCACTAGGATATGAAGTTGAAGACCATGCGCTAGAGGGATATGTGCAGGTCTTATTATCTGTAATGCCCCGCCAAGGAACCCAGGAGAACTTAACCTAAACATGACACTAAGTTCACGGAATAATTTTTTTTTTAAATGTTTACAAACAATAATAATAACAATGCAGAAGCAACACAATGAAGTACATGACATACAAGCATGAATAAAACACGAAATTGATCTAAAACCTTATTTTACCAATTTAAATCCCTCAAACACAAAATAACAACCAAGGAATGACCAAACAAGGGAATTCTTACCTTTTAAGATGCATAGAAGATAGGGATCCGAAAACCAGAATTGACATGGACAAGACCCTACCTCAAAATCTGTTGAAGAACACTCAATACAAGATCCAAGCAAGGAGAATTCCACAGTTAAGCTTCAACACCAAGCACACACCAAAGCTTCCAAAAATGCTCCCAAAACCCTGTTATGAGAGAATGAGAGAAGAATCCCCCTAATGAGGATCCATTTCCCCTAATCAAGCAAACCCTAATGCCAACACATTCAGTTAACTCCTAAAAGGACTCCTCTACAAAATTGAAAGAAAATAATAATTAATAATTAAAATATCTAATTACTTGCACAACTCAACTTTGACTCCTAAATTCAAGTTGAGATCTCTTTGAGTTGAAAATACTTTTTCAACCAAATCTTGCACATGTAATTAATAAAATATTAATTTAAATAACTTAAATATTTACATCACCATAATTCATGCAACTAAATATTTAATTATTTAATTAAACATAAAAGCATAATTACTCTAATTTTCAATTAAATATATTTATTCAATAATTGCACCTTAATTAAAGTTTCAATTAAACATAGGTATTTAATTTAATTTTCAATTAATTAAATACACTATATTTAACAATTAATTGCAATAATATTTCATTAAATAAATAGCATGATATAACACTCACATAATCACATAAAGCACCTGACACTAAAAACAAGCGAAATCAAACATACTCAAGGAAAGGGATACACGAATTCCTATCAACTATACGAATTTGGTCAGGGTAGTCAAAACAGACGCTTGTCCACTAACTAGGACAATTAGGTTCAGGATAGGATTTGGACCTGAAAACTATCTCCCCTCTCTTACCATTAAGATTAATGCGATAGGGCACACTCACTCCTGCCAATTCAGGGAAGACGTAGCCCGGTACCTGCAAACCTGTCATCACAAAGATGAACATACATGCATATATCATATGACAAACAATGGTTGATACTAGGTTATCGTGTGGATCTCGCTGAAGCAAGTAACTACGACTCTGTCCCATACCATACTAAGCACATCAAACAGTAATGAAAACATACAATGATCCATGTGCATATAAATCTAAGGTCAGTATTGTCAGAAACCATAATTGAAATGAAATCCTAACATATACATAAGCATCATTAAACAACCATAAATCACATATACACCAATGATATAATATACTAACAATGGATCGATAACATACTGAAATGTAACACATAATATCATCTAAACCATCTGATAAAATAAACACATATATCCAAAATGCCTAAAAGAGTTTGGCATCCACGAAATGAAAAGCAACATAAGAGGTGGGTATTACATCCTCCTCCCCTAAAACTAGGCTTACTCCTGGAAGCCTAAAACAAAGATAGAGAAATCAATCTCTCATCACAGAACATCTAAACCAAGTCCTGAAAAACTCAAAGTGTGGGTCCCATAGGACCCTTCCTAGGTCTCTGATTCGAACACTGAGGATCATCCCCCACTGTAGGAATTTGAAAACTAGTTGCTCGACCCCTACTCGTAGCACCACTCACAGGAGCATAGTACATAGGTGGAGGTCGATCAAACGCTGCATACACTCCGTGAGACATACCAACATTACCCACTGTAGGCTTAGAAGCTGCTGGCCTCTGTCCTAAGGACTGCGGCGCACGCTGGGGACAACTGACAGCAAAATGTCCCAACTGTCCACAAGTGAAACAAGCTCCCCTACTATCACCTTCTCCAACCGAAGGTGCTCTAGACTGCTGCACACTGCCCCTACTGACATCTTGATACACACTCTGTGCTGGCTGAACCGATCGATTGCGCTTACAGCGCTGAATGTCACGAAAGTCCCTAATCCGAGGACCACTCAAAGAAGAAGGATTGTTTCCTCCTTGCTGATAAGACTGATTACCGTTTGAAATGAAGGAACTCTCGCATTCCCAGCTCCCTGAGAATGATTACCTCCAACAACAGAAGTAGGTGCTCTCGAGTGCACCCCTGAATGACCACCATAGCCCAATGCTAGATTCTCCTCTGCAAGGGTATCCTTGATGACTGCCTCCTTGAGGGACGTAGGCTCAAAGAGTCTAACTTCCCCAATGATGCGTTCATTTAGCCCCCTAACAAAGTGTTGAACCATAAGGGCCGAATCCTCACCATAACCAACATACTGTTTGAGCTCGAAGAATCAACGCTCATACTCAACCACTGACAGGGTCAACTGCCTCAAGTTGTGGAACTCATCAGCCCTCTGCTGCCTCCACTGAACATAGAGGAATCTCTCTCTAAAATTCTCAAGGAAGAGTTCCCATGAAATGGTATCCATCTGAAGACTCAATTTCTTCTCCTCTATCTTCCACCATATCGCTGCGAAATTGGAGAGTTGCATTACTGCATACCTAGCTTTAGTATTGCTACTAAAGGGATTCATAGCAAAAATTATCTCTAATGCAATAAGCCAAGTCTCAGCTTCCAATCCTGTTCCTTCTCCATCAAAGGTATTAGGTGGAACTCTCATGAGATCCCTCATGTGGTTCGCCGCCACAACCTCAGGATCCACTGCAAAATTCCTCCTTAGAGGGCTCCTAGATCTCTCCCTCTCTACTCTACCTTGCCCCGGAATATGGTTCAGAAACTCTTGCAACAACTGCCTAATACCTGGCTCCTCTGAACCAGCCTGACACTCTTCCCTATGCTCATCTCTGTTATCTTGATGAACACTCATGGAAGGATTGTGGTCCCTACCCCTTCCACGACCACCCTCTCGGCCTCTACCACGACCTCTAGCAGACCTAGATCCAGACATGATTCCTGAATCAA
>MU224358.1:108765-183560 GCA_018584345.1 Thuja plicata | reverse complement strand
AACATGGAAACCCAATATGGGAAAAACCATCAGTAACATGCTACCAAGTTTTCACTCTTCTGAAGTGATGCCCTGTGAGGAGCCAACCCTGTTAAAGGTTACAATAACACACTGCTAGGTGTGACCTAGTTAAATGATTTAATCACCCTGTCAGGAATTTCCTTGTTAGAGGACTTAGAACATTCCACCTAAATATCACCATGCTAGAGGATTTATACAAATGACTGTTAGGTCAACCTTGTTAAATGATTTAACTGATACAATGGTTAGAAAGTAATCAGTAGTTGTGATCTGGTACATACAACTTACTTTGCAATTCAGATCCAATTACAGCTCTGATGTTAACTTATTGGATAGCCTGCATTGTCATTTCAACCTTTTGATCTGCTTGGAAATCCGTCAAGCAATCACACATGTAACTCTCTACTTCTGTATTCAGCCTTTTCTGCTAGATCATGTCAAATAGTAAATCAACTATGCAAACCTTTTGCATACACATCCACACTTCATATTTAGTAGCACACCTCTTGCATACTAAATGAATAACCCCTTGAGGTTATCATATACCTCTCTGTCTAGGTCAGATAAATCTTTTTCCGCTTAAACAAGATCGTAGATCTTAGGTTAGGTAAGATCCAACAGATCATTCCATCTTTGCATTACATTTACTTCTCCAAAGTAGCCTCTAATTAAATCTTGAAACCATGCATTAATTACGGTTATCCATACATTAAATGACATGGATCAATCTTTAATTAACGTTACATATCCCAATAAAATTAACTAAGTCGGCCAGAGATCTCAAATCTCATCATTAATCCAATTACTGTAAGTTGGCCAACATCACTATTTCCACTTGACAATTTCAATGGTGCTCGGCATTGAACAACTTTGCTTGTCACAAGCAACTTTTCTCGGCACAAGCCAAACTTTCTCGGCATAGAACAGCTAGAAAAACTATCTTTAAAAGATAAGCAGCTAATTACTTTGCTAGAGTGCTAACTGATCAAGTACCCTTTTATTTGCCTTAACTCAACCATTGACTTGGTCTTCTTATTAAATCTTCTTCATCAACAATATATATGGTACTCAAACAGATAACAATAGTCTCACCAGTTAAGTTTTGACAGCAATGACAAAAATAAAAATTTCTTGCATTGTCACTCTCCAACATATTATACATCATGTGCATGAACGAGGACCTTAAATCCATTTTTAATGCTAGTAATCAACAATGCAAGAGGGACAATCCACCTTCATCCACCACCTTCCAAGCCTCTTCATATTCAAGAACCCATTCAAGATTTGGTGTTGGAGATCTACAAGCAATTGATTGAAGACATCCTACATTCTAAATTCTAGATCCATTGGTGCATACATACTTGTGGATTCAAGGATTCGAATCCTCCACAAGGACTTTTATAAGCAAGGTGAATTTATGCATTTACTTTGTTTACTTATGCAATTTCAATTATATATTTGAGGTTAATTTCAAAACCAGGGTTTGACCAAGGCAAACCCCTCCCCCCAACAAACAAATCTCTTTTTCTTGTAGGTACAAGTGTGGGACTATAGATTTGAACTCAGATCTGGATACCCTTTTCAGCAAACTATCAGGATCTGTGAACAGATTTACTGCTTATGCAGGTCAGGGTCGAGATTATTGGGTCAGGGGTGACATTTGTAGGTCAAGTTTGACCTATTTCTCAAGACACTGTCAAATTGGAAAAATATTTATGGGTTTTGTTTGTCTCTACGTTTCTATTCCAGATCATACTTTAGATTTTCTAGAAACATAGTACATACCTCAGAAAACAACATTCTTCTGATCTACAATTCTTTAAGGTTGGTACTTCCTCTCATCCTTCTCAGTTACTACTATATATCATATCTCCTTAATCATAAAACAAAATTTAAGATCTTCTTCCTTACTCTAATTTTCAAATGGTTGATTCATTTGTGCATTGATCCTTCTTTTGGGTTAATCAATTTGGATCTTTTATTTGTGCATTTGGGGATAAAAGAGGAACATCTTATCTCCCTTCCCCCTATATTCCTAATCACATTACAACACACATATATAAAATTACAATTAAATGTAAATGTTAAGGAAATACAACACATTCATTCACCTAATCAATTTTCCCCCTTTACACGTAGTTATATGCATCACTATCATTCAAGGGACCCAAGCACATATTCTTTCATATAATGCAAGTATGGGGCACACAAACATGTGAGATCATGGAGGATGTGGAAGGGCCAGAAGCATCAGTATGAGGAGGCAACAATGTTGCACTCTGCCTAACTAGTAGATCACTCAAGGTGTGGATGGATCGAATAGTCTGTGTGCCGATCTCAACAATAATATCAGTATGTTGCATTGTAGGAGGTGGTGAAATCTCAGGAGGGGGGACATATGTGTGGAATTTCACCCATTGTGCCCTTGGCCTGTCCTAAGGAGTGCTTAAGCCTATGCCCTGAATCTGTCTCATGCTCCAATAATTTACCTTGTGACCAAGCACAAATTCAGCATACAATTTTCTTATGAAATATCTAATGGGACATCCAAATTGTTGTGGGTGGTCTATTAAAAACCACCCACCAGTGATCCCAAAAGTTGTCACGTATTGCATCATTTGTGCACCATTTAATTGAAAACTTGGTTTTTTATGGTCCACTTTTAAACCATTTTTGGGATCAACAAAAATGTTACATATGTCATGTTTTTTTATATTTAGATCCATAACTTGATCATAGTCAAGTCCATCATCAAATTGGGCATGCATGGATTTGTTCCAAAGAAGTGTAGCATTGTGTTGCTCTGTGAGTTTCTCCATGCTTTCAATAATGGAGTTCAGCATGGAAAACATGGGACAAAATGTGGGGATATTCGCATATGTGTTCTGATATCCTCTAGGATGATTTAGATTGTCTCCTATGAGATCTTGTAATGGTCGAGGGTTTGAGACTGGTTGGTCTTCTGAAGGCAGGGGATTGTTTTAAGGTGGTTCTGGATTGTTGGCAGACTCATTGCAAGGATTTTATGATTGGTTTGAATCCATGTCTGATTCAAAAAAAATAAAGAATAAAGAATATCAATTTCAACCCTAGTTTTTATCATTTCAACTCTAGTTTATAATCAATTTTTAAAAAAAATTAATAATATCATTTCAACCCTACTTTTAAAAAAAAAAAACTACAAATTTCAATTCAAAAACGATAAACAAAAATGAAACTAATAAATTTAACTTACCTCTTTACTATAGAAAATCAGATATAGGATCCCAAACAGATATACGATATGCTTGGCTTGGCTGCTTCAACGTTTTCACAATGAAAATGTTAAATACATCTGCAAGCAACAATATATTGTCTCTGGTGAATATTGGATATCTGATATTATCATATATCTGATATTATTAGATATCCGATAATATCAGATATCTGAAAATGCTTTAGCTTTTTTCTTTTGGCTTATCTAGGTGTACTGACACCTAGGCCTACTAAAAAGTCAACAAACTTTTGGGTGCGCTTTTGGACAAGTGAAAAGCTCATTTTTTCACATCGCCAATTTTTGGCATACCATGATACTACACATACCCAATTAAATAAACTATGTAATTTATTTAATCAATTAGTTATATAGTTTAATTAAATAAATCAAATCCAACCTATCTAATTTCCCTACATGGATAATTTAATTAATTGTTTGAATTAGTTAATTCCTAATTTCTTTCAACAACCACTAACGGATACAAATCAACTAGATAATGAGAGGAGAGGATTGGGAGCACATGGATCACTCCAAGGTTTTTCTATCTTAGCCCCTCATTTAGCCTTTTCTATCCTAACCCTTCATTTTGTCATCTTGTCCTGTTATTTAAACCACAACTCAACCTCTCTCATCTAAAGATGGTTAAATCACTCTACTCCTACCCTTAGGAAAATCTTATGAATAGAAGACATTTCTCAATGCAAATAACCACTTTACATTCGCTATCATTTGCATTACCATTATAGTTAAAATTGCATCCATGTTTAGAGTAATTTGAATTCAATTTAGCATTACAATAGCTTAATTGGATTCACTTGACATCATAATTTATTATGTTTTTGGTATAAATTGCATCATATAGCTCATTTAACCCTCTCATTTTAGAGGTTGTCACTTTAGGAATGCTTTACAAATCTGGGAGAATTCATATTGTCCTTCTAATTAGAGAACCATAGGATTTTTATCAATTTCTTCAATTCAAAGTTCTAATTAGCTTAAATCTTTCATGTTGTTGAGTTGAATTGATTGAATCAATCCTATGAAGGTATTTCTTATACTAAAATGGTGCCCACCATGGAGCCCAAGCCTCATACTAACATTTTTTATTGATTTTGAGTGAGTTTTAGTTTCCTATCTAATATTTGTAGGTTTAGATTCACCAGAATAGGGCTTTTGCTTGGAATAAAAATGCCTTTAGAACTTGTTTCAACGCTTTTGCATAGAGTTTCAATGAAATTTTCACTGCTTGGCAACACTTCTACATGACTTTGCGACTCCTATGCACAAGAATTTACAATGCCTATACACCAGAACTTTGTCATTTCCATGTTGTTCTCTTTCAACTCTTTTGTATTAAATTGTAGCACTTTTGCAACAACATCAGCTCGTGCATAACTTATTTAAGTACCTATACATAACTTTTCAACTCCTCTGCAACATCTTTCATCAGTTATGCATCAAGACTTGTCATTTTCATTTTGTTTTAGCTCTTGTGCTTAATATTTCAGCTCCTATTTACTATCTTGTAGCTCTTCTGCAAGTTGTTTTAGTGCTTTTATAATTTGTCTTAGCGCTTCTGCAATTTCTTTTAGCTCATGTGCAAGTTTTTTTATTGCTTCTGCAAATTATTGTAGCTCCTATGCATAGTGTTGTAGCACCTACACATTTTGAGATTTAATTTAAAAAGGTTTGAGCTAAATTGGTTTAAAATGACTTGCAAATGGAAAAACACAAAAAAGTGAAGAAGCCTACATTTCGAAGTTTAGATTATTACAAGGATAAAGAAGTAAAAGGGCTTAACAAATATGCAAAAGTAATTCATAATGCAATTTTTTTTGAAAGCTTGGATGATGACATTAAAGCATACGATCAGTACATTGAAATACATAATTCGTATCAAGCTTTCTATAATATTCCTATGATCAACTATAATGCTTCTCCTTTTTAGATTATTTTGCAAATTTGGCTTTGAAATTTCTTCAAGTTTGAGAAAATGCTTGTGATTTTCTTCACTTTGGATTGTCTTGTGTCGGATTAACATTTGTGAAGGGGATTCTTAGGAGCAGGAATGATCACTGAAGTACATATTGTAAAAGATAAAACATTTCATTCTCAAAAATATGCTTAAGCTTAGTCCTAAAGCCTTTTGATTTCAATTCATTTTCTTAACTTGCGACCTTTCAAAGGTTAAGAATGAACAAATACTAAAATAAAGCCTCTTTGTTTGTGAATGAAAATTATTAAGCCTATGCTCTCAACTTTTTAAGTTGATCAAAATGCTAAACATGCTCTAATTTAAACTTATTGTTTACTGACCAATCTTATTTTAGTGATGTGTAAAGAAAAAAATCAAAGCAATGAACCATATAAACATTTGACACATGGATTTTTAACATGGAAACCTTGTTAAGGGAGAAAACACTTGGGACTAGTAACCCAAAATTTTCACTCTTCTAAAGTGAGCTCGGTGAAGAGCCAACCCTGTTAATGGTTACAAACACAATGTTAAGTGTGACCTTGTTAGAGGATTTAAAACTATCAGTTTGTCTTTTGACCTGGCATTTAATATGTTGTCAGCAAGAAAACCTTTTAATACTCTTGAGTATCTCAATACAATAAGGATGGTTAAATCTCACTCGGTTAAGAGATTTTCTAAATCAATGGTTAAAATGAAATAGTAAATGATGTATTCAATAATACAAGTTTAACTTGCATATTTTCATATATATTGTTAGTCCATAATACCTCTCTGATTAATGTTCTCTTCAATTACTTTTCTGCCCTTCTTTCTTATTTCTTCTCAGTGAATGCTCTTCCTTCTGTTGCTCGGTGTCTGCAGAATTTCTTTGGCTTTGTTCTTCAGCCTGTATGATCAGATCTACATGAAGACTTCTATCTTCATCAGAATTATATTAAGCATTCCTCTGTTTATAATGAATTCCTTGTCTCTATATATGGACATGATTATCTTGTCAATCTCCTTTTCTTTCTTGTTGTTGATGTAGATTGAGCGTATTGATCTGCAAATCCCGCCATGCATTTATTTAATCTTTAAAGCTTTGCTTTTTTTTTATTCTATAGATTTGTCCTTGAAAACTATGAATAAAAATAGCTTTAAATCTTCTTCTTATCCTTAGTTCTACTGGTTAATGAAAATAAAGAAATCAATCAGTTAACTCTAGATATAGCTCTACCAGCTAAGTAGTTTTGTCATTTTCTAACTCCAGTTGATTTCAGTCATCAACTCTTAGTTTTCTTGGTAACACTTGGTCGCGTACCACTTTCTCGGGTACTACTTATCTTGGGTAACACTGTTCTTGGGTACCACTGTGTCTCTCGGGTAACATTGTCTATCGGTGTTGACTGTCTATCAGGAAACACTGTCAACTGCTCGGGGTTCACTATTATCGAGTAACCCTGTCACTCTGTGTATGCCTTTACCGATGACAAATGATTTGTCTCTTTAGATCTTCAAGTGTTGTGACAATATGTGTATGAGAAATCAAAACATATTAAGTTCACATCAACGACAATATAATACATTAACTGATTTAATGTCTTGCCTTTAATTTCTGCAGCTTGGTGATCATCAACTTATCATCTTCAAACATTCAATCAGTTATAGTTCATCATCTTGAGTATGGAATTATTCCATGAACCCACCTATTTGATCAGGTTGTTTCCCAGAAGCCTTGGTGGGACAATAATGGAATGGTTTTCAAAGTTACCTCTGGGTATAAATACTTTTGAGGAATTGATATCTAGATTTGTCAATAAGTATCCCAACAACATTGAATATATTCCAGATGGCTATCTCTATGTCAAACAATGCTCTGAAGTATGATAGTCAGGTCTTCCAGTAAGTCAAGGATTTGGTGATCAGTAACAAGGATCTGAAAGAAAAGATTGAAAAGCTAGATGCTGAGGAAAATAACAGGAAGGGTAGGCTTGACAACTTGGAGAAAAAGATCACTAAGATGGCCAAGAAGGTGGATAAAAATGCTGATATGCTGAGGAAAACCATCATGGATTACGATGAGTGTATGATAACTATGAACAAAATTATGGACATCCTCATTAGCTATCTCAAAGGGAATGAAACCTCAAAAGCCATTGTGAATTTGGACAAGCACTCTGATGATAATGATGCCACTCCTCATGGTCTGAGGAAGGGCACTAGGGTGAGTCTGAAGAAGAAGGAAACTTTTGTTTCCAATGATTTCTTTGTTCTGCATGAGACATTGAAGAAAATGTTTGAAATTGGGGAAGAGGTAGGGAAAATTATCAAAGATATGTTGTAGGTGGCCGTTGGTTTTTTGTTTTAGGCTGGGTGTTTTTGGGGGTGGTGCTGGTTTTTTTGGGCTAGATCTATTTGGGGTTGATGCTATCTTTTTTGCTGGGTGTCTGTGTTTTTTGTGGCCTGGTCTTTTTTAGGGCTTTATTGCTTTACCTTTAGTTCCATTGTTAAGGGTTATGGGGGCCCTTCAAAACACGATTTTTCTCTAATCCAAAACATTGAACAAGAAATCACCATGTTATACCTATGCAATACTAAGAAAAGAAGTACAGAATTTTTTTTGAGTTTTCTACAAAGATGGAGAAGAGTCTTTGCAAAATATCCACGAAGTGTACTTAAAAAAGAAAACATGAATATATATAAATAGTTTGAACCCAATGATGAATTTCAAGTTACAACTTAATTGTCCACCAAGCTTTAAAAAAATGATAGAAAATGGAATCAGAATAGAAGATGATTTAGTAAGAAATGGGGAACTAAAGCTCTACAAGGATAACAAATCTTTTTCAAATAAAAACAATACCAATTTCAACAACAATTCTTCAAACAATAACAATAACGATAAATCAAAGTTTCCATTGAAGAATAACAAGAATTTGGTCAATGATGGAGTAGTGGAAGCCCAAAATTTAACCTTTCAAGTGGTTTCACTAGTAAAAAAAATAATGTCAAACAATCCTCCAACACTCCTTTTAATTACAACAACTCTTTCAACAACAATCAAGGAAATACCAAGCCTAAACCTAACTTTATGTCTCAATTTACTCCAAGACCAAGGAGAAAGTTTACTACATTGGGGGAAACACTTGAAATGGCCCTAAGAAAATTCATTGCCATTAAAGTTATAACTTTACTAGAGGCGAGACCATATGAACCTCAAGTGAAGCCATCGTGGTGGAGTGATTCTAATCATTTTGAATATCACTGTAATAAAGGCCACAATACAAACGGATGTATGAGGTTGAAACATTTGGTACAAGATCTCATTGATGATGGTATTATTTAAGTGGATGAGCACAAGAATAATGAAGACCACACAACATTCAAGACCCCTTTCTTGAATCATGATAAGGGTAAATCTTCAAATGCCAATCAATACAACAAAAAGGGAGACCATAATGTAATTTTTTCCCATACATACGACAAAAAAATGAATTCTCTATCTAGTTATGAGAACACCATCAATGTCATAGTGGTAAAAGATAAATAAATAAAAAGAGCCCACCAATGTCATTACTCGGGGGAAAGCATCAAAAGTCACCTTACCAGGAACTTCCAACACCATAAAAGGACCTAATATTCCATCTTCTCTAC
This sequence comes from Thuja plicata, assembly GCA_018584345.1. Taxonomy (NCBI): domain Eukaryota; kingdom Viridiplantae; phylum Streptophyta; class Pinopsida; order Cupressales; family Cupressaceae; genus Thuja; species Thuja plicata. The sequence continues at coordinate 174,672 of MU224358.1, read as the reverse complement.
CAAAGCAATACAATTTAATGGGTTAAGTTTAGAAAACTCCCTCACATATATCAATCTTGGAGTTGTTAACTATTTCACCCACACACAAAGAGATCCTAGAAAAATATTTGGTAGATACAATAGTTCCTAAAAATATATACATGGACCAATTTCAAAACATCGTCAGTCATCTTATTGTGCCACATCTCCTATGATTTTATAAGAAAGATGAAATATCCCTTAATCATCTACAAAATCTTCCCTTGCATATTGAATTCCTAATTGAAAAGGATAGGGTCAAGAGAGTCATGATCGATGGAGGTGTTGGCCTAAATATATGTACTTTAAATCTTGTGAAAGCCTTGGGATAACTTGAAGAGGCAATGGATCCCAAGAGGAAAATACCTATGAAATAATATGATAATGAAGAGAGACCTTCCAAAGGAAGGGTCATTTTACCCATTCGAGTAGGACCTATTCATAAAGAAACAATTTTCTAGGTACTTGATCTCAAATTGACGTACAACATATTGTTGGGAAGGCCACGAATTCATGAGATGTAAGATATTCCATCAACTTATCACCAATGTCTAAAGTTTCCTTATCTTGAGCAGCAAATAACAATCACTAGAGATCTTAACCAATTTTAATATATTGCAATAACATCAAACCAGTTACAGATTCTTTTGTGCCACACGAAAATGAGGCTTGTACATCTACTTCACAATCAGAATAAGTTAAGGAGGAAAATCCTAGGATAATTTCATCATCCCAAGAGAAAGAAAAAGATTATCTCAATGACGATCCTACTACCTCAGAGAATGAAGAAACTAATCCATCTTTATCCAACAAAGTCAAGGAAAAAAATAAATTTCTATAACCAGATAAAGGGAACCCTAATTCCTTTAAATAAAATTCTTCTATTCAAGAGGGGTCACAATTAGAAGGAGAAAAATAAAAGCGGGCACATTATAAAAAGATGGACCTTGTGATGAAGAAATTTGAAAAATAATACAAAATTCATCAAAAAGGGGTAGGATAATACTTTATATCATTGATGCATATGCATACTTCTCCTAGGTCTCATGGAAAACCCGTTGATTCAAAAAATCAAACACTTCCTCCCAAGTATAATAATAATTTTGTGAGGGCTACTACATTATTTGAGATTGAAGAAGACAATAATGTCCTAAAATAGCTACTACATCAATATGGGAAAGGATTTCAAATTATGCCGAAATTGGCTTACAAAGGAAAGGGATCTTTAGGAAAAACAAATAAAGGGACCCAAGCACATATTCTTTCATATAACGCAAGTATGGGGCACACAAAAATGTGAGATCATGGAGGATGTGGAAGGGCCAGAAGCATCAGCATGAGGAGGCAACAATGTTGCACTCTTCCTAACCAGTAGATCACTCAAGGTGTGGATGGATTGAATAGTCTGTGTGCCAATCTCAACAATAATATCAGGATGTTTCATTGTAGGAGGTGGTGAAATCTTAGGAGGGGGGACATATGTGCAGGATTTCACCCGCTGTGCCCCTGGCTTGTCCTCAGGAGCGCTTAAGCCTATGCCCTAGTTTTGTCTCATGCTCCAATAATTTACCTTGTGACCGAGCACCAATTTAGCATACACTTTTCTTATGAAATATCTAATGGGACATCCAAATTGTTGTGGGTGATCCCAAAAGTTGTCACGTATTGCATCATTTGGCTTTCAAATTATGCCTAAATTGGCTTACAAAGGAAAGGGATCTTTAGGAAAAAGAAATAAAGGGTTGTTAGAACCTATACAACCCACATGGAGGTCTAGTGAGGAAAAATTAAGCATAAGGTATCATGAGCAAGATTATCATCAAAAGAAGGCTTCTAATCCTTATGAACACATCAATAGGTTAGATTTAGGACGTGAGGATGATTCAAATAAATATGAATGGGATTCATTATCGAAGGAATCTTGTCATGACAAACAGGTGTATGTTATCCATTCTTATACTTCTACACCAAAGGAAATATCAAGTATGAGCCAAGAATGGATAGGAGATCCTTATGTGCCCTCCTTCTTAAGAGAATATAGCTCTAGGTTTAATGTACAACATTTTTTCCTGCGGGAAAATCTAGAGGACTCTAGTGAGGAAGATTTTGATCCTATCTCTATGGACAATCTCAAGTAAACCCATGTCATATGAACCTACAAACAAAATTGTGACCCTAACTCCTATAGACCCAAGCTTTCCAAACGACCTTGTACCCCTTGTTCATCCTAAATTAATTGATTGGGAACAACTTGAAACAAATGATATACCAACATGCCAAGATGACCATGCCTTATCCATATACCTAAACGTGATTGAACCTTCCTCCACCAATGAATCATATAAAATGGTAGAAATGGGGGGAAGTGTCAAGTTTCTCAATTAGAAAAGAAAAAACAAAAATAAAAGATCTAGTGGTGAAAACCACCATGTGGTAGTACTAGATCCAAAATAGTAAAAATGAATAACATATTTGAAGGTGAAAACCCAATTGAGGCACCTCAAGATAAGAAACTTGCCACTTTACCTAGCCATTATGAAGAAAGACCAACTATATTGATAGAACTGATAGAAAAGATAAACATTGGAATAGAAGAAGAACCAAAGATCATCGGTCTAGCCACATATTTATCCATAGAAGAAAGGGAGCAATTCATTGACATTTTCAAATAAAGACAAGTGAATTTCGTAATGTTATATGTGTGTGCTAAAAATGTGTCACACTTCTATGAATCATTGTATCCAATATTGCTCAAGAATGAGATCTCGAATGGCAATTCATAGCTCTCTATTCATGAAGTGCAAGGGTTTATAATGGAGGCCCTCAGATTGAACTAGTTTGTGCCCATGCAAGTACACCATAGAATGAGAGATTCAAAGAGGAAAAGCAACAATGCTAGTCTCCATGATCATCAAGTATGCATGCAAATGAAAGCGATTCTATATTATAACAATGCAAGAAAGGAAATTAATCTATATGATAGCAATGCATGATTATTCTATGAAAGGAAATACAAATGCAAGATTAATCTATGAAAGGAAACATAAATCTAATCTAACATGCAAGTGCAAAATTAATCTAAATAGATTTCCATGGGGCATGAAAGAAGAAGACACAAAGAGAGAAGTTGCAATATCCAAGCTCAAGTGCTCAAAATCTCCTCCAAAATTGCTCTCCAAACCTGCAGCATAACAATAGCATTAAAAAGATCATTTTTATTTATTTCTTGATTATTGATTATTGATTATCCAAATGAGAAGGAGATGTTTCCTTTTAAAGAGAAATGGATGGTAGAAATTAAGAGGCAAAAAGAAATTAGCAATGGTGGAGATTAAATCTTGGTTGATTCATGTGCTCATATCTTCAAAAGGCAAAATCAAAGGCTATGCTTAAGAGGCAATAAGCCCACCACTTAGGAACATGTGTAGAAAAAGGAACTTTATTTATTTTTATTTAATTTATTTCCTTTTTCAACAAAGAGGGATTTAAGTGGGGGTTTAATTTAATTAAAAGAGGGATTTTCTTTTAATTAAATAAGATTATTTAATTTAATTAAAAGAGATATTTTAATTAAATGAGATAATATCGTTTAATTAAGAGAGATTTTAATTAAATAAGATAAGATTATTTAATTAAAAGGGAATTTTAATTAAATAAGATTATTTTATTTAATAAAAAGGAATTGTTTTCTTTTATTTAAATAAGATAATTGATGAAATGATCAAACTTTAGGAAATATTGAAATAATTGAATTAATTACGATTTGATCAAGGAAATTGATTTGAATTGGAAATGCTACAAAATATTGATTCAAGAATTTGATAAATTGATAAATGGGGGCCCATAGTCTAGGCGACCATTTTAGGGTGCATACATTTGCCCCTCTTTGACTAATGTGTGAGATTTATGGGAACACATGTAGTCAAAGAATGCAGTTGATGTGTGAGATTGATTTGGGATCACAAAACAACCCAGACGTGTGATCTTTATGGGAGCACATCAGGACAAAGATAAGTTGTTTGAAAAAGACAAGGTCAACACCCCTGTAAATAGGTAATTGACATGTACTTCCCCCTTGTGATCAAAATTGAAATGAGATATAGGAGAAACAATAAATTGATAAGTTTGATCAAACCGAACTAAATATAAGGTTCTTGAAATAAGATGAAAGATACAAAGATCACAGAACCAAGGTAGATCATCAAGCATGAAAGATTATGCCCCAAGGTTGAATTAGAAGAAAATAAGTGGGGTGAAAGAGAATGGAACATAGAAGTTTGGAAGAGGTGGAAAGAAATGGAGAGAAGAAAGAGAATTTTCCTTAAGAAAGAGAATGCCTCAAAATAAATCAACTATTTAAGATAGAAAATTTTAATTGAGATCACGAAAGAAGATAAGGAAATGAAGATCAGAACATGATCATAGTTGATTAAAAGTCCACAAGAAAGATGAAGGAAAACCCTCGCAAACTCATAATGCAACCCAAAAATGCAAACTAGCATGAGGTCTAACAATACAAGCTACATGAAAATACAAAGGTGTACTTGCAATAGAGCAACTGTAACATAGGACTTTGTGTTCATCATTCATTAGAGAATGTTAAGGAACTTATTTTCATCATTGGGCCATTATTAACATACATCAGAAAATCACACAATCATCAATAGTCACAAGTGCAACTATGAAGATATGAATGTGATTTATATCGGATTGGAATGAGGAAAGATTCTAACATAAGCATCAAAGACATAAAGGTCAAGATGACTATTATGTTAGCTTACCCAATTTAATATAGAAAAACCACACTCACATCAAGGCATAGAGGCGAGGATGACCAGAAGAACTGTTGTGCAATAATAGTGAAGCATAAAGTAGGAAGCAAATAAAAACATGTTTCATGCCCCAAGTCCTCTAGCTATGCATCCAGGAGAGACTTATTAGACAAGTAAACTCAACAAAAATAAATAACAATCAACACACAAAGAAAAGATCATGACATAGCTCAAGCATTAAGTGTTGTGTTAAAAAATTTAAGTATGTTAACTGATACTGAGTTCTGAGGATAAAGATCGAATGCTTGCATGCAGGTAAGATCACATGACGAAACTGGGTAAGACCAAACTGCTAAGTGTTGAAAAACACTTGATGTCAGCGGTTACATTGAAAAATATAGTTGGGGTGGTGTTGAAAAACACTGTTTGTGAGATTAGCTAAAGACCAATGCATCCAAGAGACAAAATCTAACACAGTTATGCCCCCTAGACAAAGACAAAGACCAATTCTAGACCAAGGCAAGAAGGACAAGGCAGGATGGAGAAGGGCTAAGTTTTGAGGACATGCACTAAGAAATAGGGGTGCAAAGGCCTCAAGTAGCCCCCGTTTCTAGGTTTTCACCACTTGAATTTAATTACAATTTTTTGCTACCAAGGCGCCTGTTTCCAGGTTTTCACCAAGGCACTTTTTCTATATATATATATTTATTTATTTTGTCTTTTTTTTCTTTTTTTTCTTTTTTTGAACTTTTTTATATTTTTGAAACATATAATTTTTTGTAGATAAATCAAAGCACCTATTGCTAGGTTTTCACTAAGATGATCATTTTTCAGGACATTTTCTGATTTTTAGAATTTTTGACAATATATCATTTTTTAGATTTTTTCAGGATCAATAAGTATGTACAAAGGATGCCCCCAGACATACTGGGCATCATGTATAGAACTTCTTCAGGTGCAAGACATTGATAGGATCAGGGAGCTGCTCTCGCTCTGCTATAAAGAGTAAATAGGCACCTGACCCAAAAGCTATCGTAATGATGTAAGGTCCAAGCCAATTAGGTTCAAATTTTCTCTTTTGATCTCTATGTTGTTGATTCTTTGTATTTTCACGTAGGACAAGATCTCCCACTTGTAATTCTCTAGGCTGAAGCTTTTTGTTGAAGGATTTGGACATGCGCCTTTGATAAACCCTCGTATGGTCAAATGATGCTTGACATTTCTCATCTAGAAGTTCTAACTCTTGAAGCCTCATGGCGTGGTAGTCTTCATCTGTAAGTAGACCTTTGAGGGAAACTCTAAGTGAAGGAATCTCAACCTCCAAAGGTAACACTGCTTCAGCGCCATATGCAAGGGCAAAAGGAGTAGCCTCAGTAGGAGTATGAATACTCATTCTATAGGCCCACAAAGCTAGATTTATCTGTAAGTGCCAATCTCTACCATTCTTACAGACTGTTCTATGCAATATTTTAAGAATGGTTTTGTTTGATGCCTATGTTTGACCATTTCATTGCGGGAAGTAAATGGAGGACCAATGTTGTTTAATCTTGAATTTCTTGCAGATTTGCTTAAGGTCATTATTTTTACACTGGCCTCCATTGTCAGTGATAATCTCAGAAGGCACTCCATATCGACAAATGAAATGGCTCAGAATGAATAGAGAGACTGTCTTTCCCCAGGCAACAAAAAGTGGGACAACTTCTACCCATTTAGTGAAGTAATCAGTAGAAGTGATAATAAACTTGTGTCCACATGATGAGTTGGGATGAATCTGTCGAACAAGATCAAAGGCCCAGTGCTGAAATGGATAATGAGATATAGAAGGAATGAGCTCCCTTCCTGGAGCATGTATCAGGTTACTGTGTTTTTGACACTTTTCACATGACTTTGCAAAAGATACTGCATCAATATGCATCATAGGACAATAGTACCCTGCCCTAAGCAACCTTCGGGCCATGGAAAGACCATTGGAATGTCCCCACAGATGCCCTCGTGAATGTCAACTAACGCTTGGTCAGATTCTTCCTTTTATAAGCATCTAAAAAGTGTTCCATCTAGACCCCTCCTATACAAATCACTAGAGATAAGGGAATGGAGAGAGGCATTTCGGGTAAGGTTTCTGCATTTAGATTGGCTAAAGGTTTTAGGAATAATACCATCATGAATGTATGAGTAAATGGCACCATAATGGGATGACTCAAGACCAACAAGGGTACAAATGACATGCCTTTCTTAGGAGTCATAGATAGGGTGATGTAGCTCTTCCACCAGGAACTTGAATTTGGATTCATGTTTCTCTAACTAAAGGAGTGAAGCAAGTGTAGCTATAGCATCAGCTAATTTGTTTTCTTCTCTAGGGATTTGCTGAAACATGACAAATGTGAAGTAGCGTTTCAAGGAATCAACCATTTTCTTGTAAGGTACAATTTTCTCATTTTTTTTTATATTCATCATTAACTTGGTTTATTATCAGCTGTGAATCCCCATAGATGTGTAACTCTATGATTCTCCATTCTATGGCCATCTTAAGTCCATTTGTTAAAGCTTCATATTCAATAATGTTGTTTATACATGGGAAAAATAACTTGTAAGACTTAGGAATCGTGTACCCATGAGGAGAAACAAAAAACACACCTAGTTCAATAAGTACTAGAGATATATCCCTAAAGTAGCTAGGGAGATTATCAAGTACCTCATCCTTAGGCACCTCAGAGAGGTTTTCACCCTTGGATATGTCATTTCTTTTTATTTTTTTGGTTCTGACATAGCTACACATTGGTTTTCGCCATCAGAACTCCTATTTTTTTTATTTTCTTTTCTTTTTATCTTGTGACTAAGGTACTTGATGTCTGGCTTTGTCGTGTTGGTAGCTAGTTCGCTGGTAGAAGAGACTACGGGTTTAATGGCATTTAGGTAATAGGTTATCTCATAATAATTTTAAAATGTTAAGAGCTTAGGTTCTTGATAGCGTTGGGACCAATCAATGAGGTCAGGAAGAACAAGGGGTAAGTCAATGACTGGTTTAAGGTTATAAATGTGAATGATATTATCGCTGGTGACTGAAGAGTCAGAGTCTGTCAAGTATCCTTCTAAGCTACCAAAATCAGAATTCATCCTAACAAGTGAAGAATCGTCCACTAAGGAAACATGTGGGTTCAAATCCTCTAATCCTACACATAACTCATTGGCTACCTCGGGTTGAGAAATATAAATGTGAATAACATCAATATCTCTATCAACTGTGGAAGACACTGAGAAGGAGTCCCATTCATACTCATATGAACTTGTGTATGAACTGCAACTAGGTTTTTTACACCATGAAGGTTTGGAAAATTATGATGTGGAAGGTCTAGTGTCATCAAGGGTAGCACCTTCTCTTACCATTAAACAAACAAGATTCTTTTGTTGACGTTCTCTGAAAGGATCTTCTACATCTGATTCATTTTCTAAAGTTGCAATTGACGCATGGGTGACCAGAACATCTAAATCTCACCAAAGGAGATTACTGGAAGGGACCCAATCTTCACACATGTCTTGCTGATTTGTCAAACTAGATACGTATTCTAGTTCATCTTCACTATTCGAGTTATCAAGGATAGGAGTAGTGTGCTTATTGAAATTTACAAATCCTAGGCCAACCGACTTCTTGGACTTGCATCCAAAAAGAGAATGATCAAGATGTTCAGCTCTAGTATCTAATCTATGATTAAGAGTGCCATGTCTAGGATAGCCCATTTGTTTGACAAAATTATACCCTCTTCCATAAGCCTTAGTAGAGGGAGAGAAGTTCTCATTGTGCATGTATTTCTCTTCTCTACAGATCCAGTCACTAACAAACATCTCTTCTTTCTCATCTTGGATAGGCACTAATGATTCTACAAATGTTCCAAATAAAGTCATGGCTGAAGAGGAAGGTTTCCTTTCTTGTGAAGGCTTTCCATAAGATCAAGGTAAAACTGGTAATGTTGTGAGGGAGTTGAGTTGATACCCCCCATGCCGAGGTTTATCGACTTAAGCTTGTCTTTACATTCAGCTAAGGTTGCATCAAAATCTTCTGCTTCTGTATTGAGGGGAACATGAGTTCCTGCTGAAATGGAATTGACAGATAAAGTGTTATCCCTAGGTATACAAATCTCTATTCCATTGTAAAGGAACTTAACACACTGATGATAGGTAGATGACACTACTTGCATATCATGAATCCACGGTCTACCAAGTAAGATATTATACTTAAGGGGACCAACATCAACTATTTGAAATAAACTATCTTTTTCAATAGGACCAATCCTAATAGGAAGGATGGAAAACCCCTTAGAACTTATTTCTACCTAATCATAAGCTTTGATAGTGATCCTTTTCCTGGTATCTATGACTTTTTTTGAATAACCCAACTCTTTCAAAAGATTAAAGGAACAAATATTAAGCCCAGCATCCCCATCTATCAACACGTGCCTAACATGGGTTCTATGGATCATGACCTCAATATGGAGAGAGAGATTGTGTGGGTGGCTCAAATATTTATCATCATCCTTTGAAAACGTAAGGTAATGAGGGCTAGCAATGTGATTAACCATGTTCTAGAATTGATTGACATCTAAGTTGTTGGGAACATTTGCCATGTGCAAAGCATCCTCAAGGACTTGCTTATGTCTTGGAGACAACTCTAAGACCTCAAAGATTGAAATCTGAGCCGGGGTTCTTTGCAACTCATCAACAAGACTATAGCTTGACTTAGGATTGACTGTTGGTTTTAAGGTGACATTCTTGGATGCCACTTGCTTATGTTTACTTGATTGACTCAAATTGGGTCCTCTAATGACAACGGGACCTTGACTTCATGTGACAGCATTGAGGGCTTGCAATGACAGTCTAGAGTTGGGACCCCTTAGCAAAATAACAGGTTCTTCATCAAAGAGAGGAGGAAAGCCCACATCTAGATCATAACCATAGGGATCTTTACCCCTCATTATATTATAATTCTCTTCTACAAATTCCAGCATGTTGATAGTATTCTCCGCATTTGTGTAAGTGTAATTGATCTCAGCCTTATCATTCTTAGCTTTAGAGGTTTCCCCCTTTTCATACTTGGGAAATGGTTCTTTGAATGCCTTATGATTGGAATTGGTGTTCAATCCATCTATCTTAAGTTTTCCATTGTCAATGAGATCTTGAATAAGATGCTTAAGTTTGTAACAATTTTCAATGTCATGTCCAATACCATTGTGAAACTTACAAAAGGCTTTCTCATCCCACCAATGTGGCTTAACATCTGGTATATAATGTTTCACAGGATCTTGAGGATGTGCAAGGTTGTTGGCAATAATTTTTTTCAAGACATCCTCATATGAATCACCAAGCTTTCAAAATTGACGTCTTTCTTTCTTAGGCTTATCTTGGTATCTCGGCTTACTCTCTTGTTGATTAGATGTATTGAGCTTCATGGCTTGAACAACACTAGACAAGTGGAGCACGATTTGATCTTTTGGTTGAGAGAAGTCCACAACTCCATCATTGGCCACTTGTTTGTTCCTATTCTAGTGTGAATTCTTCACTTTATCCTTGTTAGAGTTGTTATTTTGACCATTGTTGTTGTTGTTTCCCTGTTTGGTTAAAATTTCTTGTTCTTTCAAAACATCCTCAATCCTACATGCAGTTTTGACCATGGTGTCAAAGGAATCAAAAATCATCTTCCTAACTTCATACCACATTTCAGGAACCAAGTTGCTAACAAGGATGTCAATCTTTTCATTTTTAGGAATGGTTCTAGAGTAGCGAGCGCATTGTCATCTCCACCTTTGCAAGAAAGTGACAAAGGATTCCCCTTCATTTTCCTTTAGGTTGCATAAGTCCAACATGGTGATAGATCTTGAAAGATTGTATGCCAAGTGTTGAACGAATCTATGCACAAGCTCTTTGAAATTCTTAATGAGAGGAGTTATATTGGTGAACCATTCCATCGCTTGACCTTTAAGACTCCTTGGGAACAATCTCATGAGGTATGAGTTGATGGAACTCAAAACTTGTGGTATAAAATTAGCAGACGTGATCATGTGGATCTTCATTCCCATCATATTTGTCATATTGAGGAACTTCAAACTTTCTAGGGAACTCTTTCATGTTAATACTTTTGTCAAAAGGATTAGGAAAAATGGAATCTAGTGAGAAAGAATTCTTGGGTTCTAACATCTTTTCCATCATGCTTTTAAGTTGTTTGATCTCCTCTTTTTGAGATGGACCTTGCTTCTTAATCTTTTTGTCCACATCAAAGTTGTAAGGGACTCTAGGACCCTTGTTGATTAGACTCTCTAGGAACTTGTCTTTTCTTTTCTCTAAATATTTCTCCACATACTACTGAAAAAGTGGTTCTTGTTGCATTTTCATAAATTCTTGAGAGGTAAAATCAAAACTTGAGCTACTACCCCCATATTGTGAACCATGACGAGCACGTTGTGAAGTTTGTTTTGAGTTCCTAGGAGGTGTTTGTCTCCTATATGTTGATATTGTGGCAACTGCTCATGTAGTAGGTGTTGATATCATATAGATTAATTTCCTTTCTTGCATTGTTATCATATAGAATAGCTTTCATTTACATGCATACTTGATGATCATGGAGACTAGCACTCTTGTTTTTCCTCTTCGAATCTCTCATTTTATAGTGTACTTGCATGGGCACAAACTAGGTCAATCTGAGGGCCTCCATTACAAACCCTTCCACTCCAGGAATAGAGAGCTATGAATCGCCACTCGACATCTCATTCTTGAGCAATCTTTGATACAATGATCATAGAAGTGTGACACATTTTTAGCACACATTTTTGGCACCCACTGTGGGGCATGAAAGAAGAAGACACGAAGAGAGAAGTTGCAATATCCAAGCTCAAGTGCTCAAAATCTCCTCCATATTTGCTCTCCAAACCTTAAGCATAACAATAGCATGAAAAAGATCATTTTTCTTTTTTTATTTCTTGATTATTGATTATTGATTATTAATTATTGATTATTTATTATTGATTATTGATTATTGATTATCCAAATGAGAAGGAGAGGTTTCCTTTTAAATAGAAATAGACGGTAGAGATTAAGAGGCAAAAAGAAATGAGCAATGGTGGAGATTAAATCTTAGTTGATCCATTTGCTCATATCTTCAAAAGGCAAAATCAAAGGCTATGATTAAGAGGAAAAAAGCCCACCACTTAGGAAAATGTGTAGAAAAGGGAGCTTTATTTATAATTTTTATTTAATTTATTTCCTTTTTCAACAAAGAGGAATTTAAGTGGGGGTTTTTATTTAATTAAAAGAGGGATTTTCTTTTAATTAAATAAGATTATTTAATTTAATTAAAAGGGATGTTTTAATTAAATGAGATAATATTATTTAATTAAGAGAGATTTTAATTAAATAAGATTATTTTATTTAATAAAAAGGACTTGTTTTCTTTTAATTAAATAAGATAATTGATGAAATGATCAAACCTTAGGAAATATTGAAATAATTGAATTAATTACGATTTGATCAAGGAAATTGATTTGAATTGAAAATGTTGCAAAACATTGATTCAAGAATTTGATAAATTGATAAATGGGGGTCCATAGTCCAGGTGACCATTTTAGGGCACATACAATATGCTCATAAGTCAGGATTAGATCTGAATCTAATAGTGCACCATCTTAACATAGCTCCAGAAGTCAATCCAGTAAAACCAAAGTTGACAAAGATAAATCCACATGTAGCCTTATTAGCTAAAGCATAGTTGAAGAAACTCTTGGACACATGACTTATTATGCCTATTGCATATGCAACATGGATCTCCAATATAGTACCTATTTCTAAAGTAGAAAGAAGCATAAGGATTTGTACATTCATAATTTGAACAAAGCATGTCCAAAGGATAATTTTCCTCTTCCTAAGATTGATACTATAGTATACCTCACAGTAGGGCATTCTATGCTCTCCTTAATGGATGGATTTAGTGGCTGTAATTAGATAAAGATAGCTCCAAAGATCAAGATAAGACGGCTTTTACATGTGCATGGAGTACTTTCTATTGGAATGTAATGCCATTCGGTCTTAAAAATGTTAGGGCTACCTATCAAAGGGAAATGGAAACCATCTTTCATGTTAAGATGCACACATTCATGGAGGACTATGTGGACGATATTCCTGCAAAATCTTATACCAGAAAGGAACATCTACCCATACTGGACAAAAGCTTTACAATATTGGAACAATTCAAAGTGAGACTAAATCTCAAAAAGTGTCCTTTTGGAGTTTAATCAGAGAAATTGTTAGGATGCATTATGTCAGTGAAAGCAAAAGAGGTGGATCCCACTAAAGTTCAAGCTATTATGAAAATGGGGGCACCAAGGAATATTAGTCAATTGAGGTCTTTGCAAGGAAGGCTAGAATCTATTAGAAGGTTCACATCACAATTGGTGGAAAAATATCATTCCTTTACCCAATTTCTACATAAAGACATCCTATTTCAATGGGATAACAAATGTGAAGAGGCCTTTGCTCTGTTAAAGAGATATTTGAAAAATATTCCAGTTCTAATGGCTCTAATACTAGGGAAACTTTTGATTCTATACATATCAGCAATAAAAAAATGAATAAAAATCAACCAATAGGAAGCACATCAAACAACTAAAATACAACATAAAAATCAACCAATATGAACAAGGATCAAAATGGATGGAAATTATCCTGAAAAAATAGATCAACAAACAAAAAGCAAAGATAGTTTAATTGTATTTTTAGCACCTCAATGATGTATTTTGACTAGATAAGAAATGATGGAGGTATGATCTTTTCTTGATTTATGCTTCTGAGGTTGATTCCTAGAAGTATGAAAGTTTGTCTAATGACATGATCATCAAAGAATCATCGAGGACATTTCAACATGAATCATATCTTCGTATGTTTACACAAACGAATGCCTTGTACATTTATATTATTCATATCTTCATGCCAAAATCTACTTGCAACATTGAATCCAACAAAAGCAGCATTCATACTCCCATGGTTTGCAAATCTCACCAGTGAGGGTTGTGAAAATTTCATTATTGAAATCTGAAGAAAGTGGTATTCAGACCATCATGGTTGTACCAATTTCATGTTTCAAAAAGTTCAATGATGCCAATAGAAAAAATAAATGCATCCAGTGATAAGTGACGATCTTAGTTTCATTTCGCATTCATTTTAGATTAATTTGCATTATAGCTGGTATAGGATTTTTCAAAAGGGGGGAGGTGAAAATCAAAAAGCGGGTTAACCAAGGTTACAGCATCACAATTTCTCCTTAAAATGGAATATGTTGGACTTTAGCAAAAACAATGCATTTTACGTTAAACTATTATATAAGTTGCATCTAGGTGAATAACCAATACATACATCTCATTTAATCATTCAGTGCAATTAATCTTTGCAGGTTTCCTTATTCATCATCATTCATATAGGTGGATTGGTTGCATGCAAAATCATTTATCATTAATCATTAAATGCATTATCATTTAAGTCTTCTCATTACATATAAAAAGCATCAATCATTTAGATCCCTCTCATAGTACATTTCATTAAATACATTCACATATTGCTACAACATTAATCATTACAATAGAATGCATTTAAATTGTATTTCATTAGCATTTATATATCACATTGCATAAAAAGTATCTAGGTGCATCAAATTAAAGCATTGGGTTCATATCAGGCACTGTCTATGGGGCATGAAATTTGCACCTTAGTAAATAAAATATGTTGTTAACACAATATGTTAACAACATGTGTGTTAGTCTATTGTATTTGTTTGCAAATTACTAACACGCGTTAATGCAATAGACTAACACACATGTTGTTAACATATTTTGTTTAATAAGGTGCAAATTTCCTATCCCATAGACAGTGCCTTCATATTAAGGCATTCATCATTACATCATTCATTTAAATTCATCTAGGTTCATTTATTTTTACATCTCACATCATAATTATCTAAACTACAATTCATAGCATCATCGCATCATTGCATCATCACATGTACATACAATATTTCGTAAGCGTCAAAACATTCATATAAGAATTTAGGACAATCAAATGGATATTTCCATGCATCCATACATAAGAAGTCAAATGCATCCATACATATACATAGAAAAACACAAAAACAAGCATATAGATATAATCATGTGAAAGTTGCATCCATGTCTAGATAATCCAATAGATAAAGTTCAACAAATAATGACATCAAAGAAGAGATAATCATAAATCATTACAAGTGAGTGTGTCTAGGAGCGAGTGTTTCCCATTTCAAGGCTGGCGATGCTGCATAACATGAAATGGTTCATTCTAGATGTTCTGCCTTAATAAGGCGATCATTAAGAATGTTTGGCGTCAGCAAGCGCGTTCAACTCATGGAAATGTAAGAGATCGTACGTAGGGAAGGGTCGAGGAAGGAGCATTCTACCTTCCATCAACTAAGGAAGGGGCCATGTTTCAATTATGTTCACTCCGGGCACACTTCATTTTTCAAAAGAAATTTGTATTTTAGTCATACAGATACATGTCTCAATTCAAATCAGATTAATGTAAAGTTTATTTACCTAATATGAAACAAATTTTAAGTAAATGTCACAAGCGTTATTCCAGCATGAGATTTGTTTTTAGAGGTTGGCGGGGGGTTGTCTTTGTTTGTTCTTTGCTGGGAGCTGTTCAACCTAACCTGAAAACTGGTGAAGGTTAGCCTGGAAACCCTGACACATGCTTATCAGAGTACCTTCAAAGAAGACTTGCATACAATTGCAATGACATGCCCAAAACATTAGAAACCCATAAAAAAATTTCCGCAACTTATTTTTTTATTTGTTAGAGCATTTTTTCATCTAGTTTAAAAAACATTTTTTCATCTAGTCTATGAAAACCTTCCACAGCTTATAAATGTTTAAAATCCAAGAATTCGAAGCTTCTATATGCCTATCAGAAAACCCGCAAAGAAGACTTGCATACCATTACAAAGACACGCCTGAAACATTAAAACCCCATAAAAAAATTTCCCCAACTGGTTTTTTATTTGTTAGAACACTTTTTCCATCCAGTTTAAGAAAACCCTCCATAGCCTTAAAAACGTTAAAAATCGATGAAGCTTAGAGATTCCCACGGAAGCTAAATTCTTCAACACGATGTTCACTGGAATGATAAAAGTACAACGATCCAAATTTTACTTTAATCCTTGTAAGTTTCAGATTAAAAGTCTGATTTGGATAGATTTTTTTGTAAAATAACCAGGTATGTCTAATGAAAATGTATACATTTGGCACTAATTCACATACTAAACCAACTAGTCATAACCCACTGAATAGTACAGCATAAAGACAATCGAATCGGGTGAATACATTAATTCCCCGCATTATAGGCAGGGACTCAGAAACCAACTATATCGTTCACCATTTAGCTTGGCGAATCTCCTCCCAGTCAATGAAGGCGACCACAAATGGCACGCTGAAAGATGTGAGAAGAACGAATGGCAGACAATGGGAGTATTTTACTTGCCCACTTTCAATACGCTTCCCGGTTTTGCAAAAGAGAGCGAAGGCCTCACATTTGTTCAATATCAGATCGTACTCCCCAAACCCATCTCTATGCAGCCGCTTTGTACGATCAATTACTGTTTCAGAAGCAGCCGACGTGCACCATTTCATTAATCTTGCCTTCCACATTATTAACCACTCATGATACTCATATTCATATCGATAAATCTTCCCCCCGTGGAGAAAGCAATCTAAGCAACTCTTCACCACTCCACTCCTTCCGCTGTGATGCCCGCAAACGCGGCAGGGGTCGTGTCGAGGGATAGAACTTCCAAGTCCCTTCTCTTCCACCGAATTTTGAAAATGTATCACTCGATCCTCCCCAATATAAATACCTGTATGTGAATCACCCAAAACAATTACAACAAAAAATGGTTAGAATCTTCATAACCAGTTTCCAGGCCTACTGCAACAAATCTATTAAAAAACATACCGTCGTGGTCGAAGAGGCGAGCACGCGAAGTGTAAATGTGATCCCCAGATGAGACTACACTTCTGCTAATCTCAACATGGGGTCATCGCCTCGGCTATGAGGGATTTTTAGCCATTGGTATTCTCCTTTGTTGGATAATATCACAGCCTTTTATAAGGCAAAAGAAGCGAATATCACAGGAATTGGCATTATCTAATTTTGGATAATGCCAAATTTCATGTTTGGGTTCTTGGAAAAAAATGGAATTGGAATTCTGAAATTCTCATTTTGCCCCCAAAATGGGAATATCATCTTCCACCTAAATAGGTGGAATTTGAATTTCAAAATAAGTGGAATGGAAATTCTAATTTTAGAAAACCAAATTTAATATTTCATGGGATCCGTGACTATAAAGATGTATATTATATTGCTATAAGGATGTGTGTGTATATATACACACATGTATGGTGTGTGTATGTGTGTATATACACACATGTGTATATGTCTATATATATACACATGTATGGTGTGTGTATATACACATGTGTGTATATACACACAAATGTGTGTATGTATATATATACACATGTGTGTATATGTGCATGTATATATACACACATGTGTATATGTGTGTATATATACATAAATGTGTGTATATGTGTATACACATGTGTGTGTGTATATATATACACACATGTGTGTATATGTGTATACATGAATACACACTTGTATGTGTATAAACACATGTGTGTATGTGTGTATATGTCTATACATGTGTATATATACACACATGTATACACATATACACATGTGTGTATATATATAACATGTATATACACACACACATATGTATATATATATATATATACATGTATATATACATGTGTATATACACACATATGTATGTATATATATATACACATGTGTGCATGTATGTATATACACACACATGTATACACACCATATTCAAAGAAATTAAAAATAATTAATTAAAATTCCTTATGCTTCTTCTCATTCATCTTCCGGGTGAACCAAACGGGTAAGACCATATTCTGGATTTCATTTTGACGATAAGCATCTTCCTAAATATGTAGCATCTTCTTGAATTGACCATATCCAGGATATGGTATTCCTGTACCCAAACGGGCCCGTTTGTTTCGTGGAATTTGTGCATGCTGGAATTGCCAATTCTAGAATTGAATCCATTCTGGAATTCTGCTATTCTCAAAATGAATTCTAGAATATGGGCTTGTCCTGTTTTGTTCACCTGGAAGATGACTGAGAAGATGCAAATTCTGCGTTTGGTTCCACACAACTAGAATTGGAATTGGAATTTTGTTTTTGCACACATACACATATATACACACACATATACACACATACACATATACGCACACATATGTGTATACACACATGTGTATATATACACACATATATGCACATGTGTGTGTGTATATACATGCACACATTTGTGTGTATATATACACACATGTGTGTGTATATATACATGTGTATATACACACATGTATATATACACATGTATACACATATACACATATACACATATGTGTATATATATACACACATACACACATGTGTGTATACACACATACACATATATACACATACACACATATACACACATTTGTATACACACACATGTGTATATGCACACATGTGTATACATATGTATATGTATATACACATATGTGTATATATATACATGTATGTATATATATACACAAGGGTATATACACACACATGTATATACATACACATATATATTCACACACATGTGTGTGTATATACACACACACATATATATACATGTGTGTATATACACTCATGTGTATATATACATACATGTATCTATACTATATATATACATGTGTATATATACACTCATATGTATATATACATATATGTATATATACATGTGTATATATACACACATGTATATATACACATAAATGTATATATATACACACATGTATATATATACATCCTTATAGCAATATAATATTAACCCTAAAATGGGAATGAATTTTCCTTCCCAAAATAATACTCTCAATTCCAATTCCAGGTCCTGAGGGGGAATTGTGGAATGCTCAAAAAGGCTCAAAATTAGAATTCGCATAACCCTATTCCTATTTTTCAGTTTAGAACCAAACACTGAATTCGACAATACCAGCATGCAGGTATGCTAATTCCTAGTCAATTCCTAGAAACAAACGGGCCCAAACTACTAATTTATTTTTGGAATGGTGGAGATTAAGGTCCTCAAAAAGGGGGAGCACAAAAAGTGGTCATGGTTTTTGTGAAAAAACATAACATAGCATCTGGTGTGCTCCCCCTAAAATGTTAACTTTTTTTTTTAGAAAAAATTAATCGCTCCATTGAGAAATTAGCTAACACCGCCTAGTTTATCCCGGATTTTTCTACTAATGTTTTGATGAAAGTGTGATTTTTTGCCATTTTCTGAAGTGGACACATCCTGAAAACGTGAAATTTTTGTGTGCTACGCCTAGAAATCGTTGAAAACTAATTGAAAATCAAAACTTTTTTTTTAAGTATGTAGAATGGAGTCTAGTTTTTGAAAATGTAATATTTTTCAAAATTCGATGACCAATCCAAAATCTAAGCCCAAATGAATACACGTTGGTTTTTGACAAAAAATGGACATACTTAGAAAAAAAATTAAAAATGAAAAGCCAAATATAATGAGAATTCAAAATAAATTACATCGTTAGATAGCTATCAGAGAGATCTACAATATCATGTCATTTGATTTTATTGCTATTGAACCACATGCAAACCTAATGGGGAGCACACAAGAAAAAATGTTATTTTTTTCTATGTTTGCTGGAAAATACATCTCTCTCTCTCTCTCTCTCTCTCTCTCTCTCTCTCTCTCTCTCTCTCTCTCTCCGAGAATTGTCTTTGAGAATTACTTGGTTGTTTGCCACGACTTCATGTTGTAATCCTACTTAGCTCTCCAGCTCTGAGTTAGAGAAACTAAAAATAGAAAATTGGACAAACATGTTATGAGACCGAGGGTAGTAAGAAAGGTCACTTCACAGGGAATCTACATGCAATAATCATATCGTGCATACCAAAATAAAGTTATCCTGATACACACACACACAAATTGTAGCAAGGTCTAGCAATGAGATGTGCACATGCGACATCCACTGGATTAATTTATAATGTCAAACACTAGAGGTGAAACAAGTACTCAAAAATTGTTACAGATAATGCCAAATACTAGAAGTGAAACAAGATAATGTAAAATAGTAGAAGGGAAACAAGTATTCAAACATTTTTGCATCTCTCTCTCTCTCTCTCTCTCTCTCTCTCTCTCTCTCTCTCTCTTCGAGAATTCTACAAATAGTCTTTGAGAATTCCTTGGTTGTTTGTCATTGCTTGCCACGACTTCATGTTGCAATCCTGCTTAGCTCTCCAGCTCTGAGTTAGAGAAATTAAAAAGAGAAAATTGGACAAACATGTCATGACACCTAGGGTAGTAAGAAAGGTTGCTTCACAGATAATCTAAATGTAATAATCATATTGTGCATACAAAAAATATTGTGTCAAGCTAGGCTGGAATGCATTGTACACCCCTTACATAATTCAGAATCCTTGGGAATAGATAGGAAATAGAAGATTGATTTCCATATAGTCCATGCCTAGTGCACCTATTGCTGCCTGACAGATTATTACAGGGGCTTCCACCTATTATGAGATGAAAACCTCCAGTTGAGTTAATCATTTCATCAAGTCTTTCTACTGTTAGATCTTTCACATCCCCCACCTCAATTAGTTTACCCTTTTGATATGATTTTTCCCACTAGCTTATGAGAATAAGCCTTTTTTGTTTGCAAATTTATGCAGATACAACATAATTGAGTAGAATACCCAAGCGATGCAAAGCAATTTTTGCACCCCCAATTCCATAGAATAGAGAAAAGACATTTATCCCCTTTGGATAAATAGGCTTCAAAACAAAAAGGTGGTATCCTATCGTTTCTACCTGGAAAGCATTTCCAAGGGATCATTTACGATCTATCCTGGAAGAACAGATATGTGTGTGGAAAAGGTAAAATCTGACAATACTTTTGATATTCAGGAAATGCCTCTTCAATTGTCATTGGTGACAAAGGTAAAATCTGAAAACAATTATCAATAGGAAGGTTATGCACGTAGCCACTTTTTCTACTAGAAACTGAAAAGTACTTAGAATCCAAAAATTCTGGAGATATCAAGATATTTTTGCCCATACACCCCTTAGTGTATTAAACACATTTTCAAAATAAAAATAGAGGGGTCCTTGCACAAACTTTTTAAGCTTCAGCTGTCAATCGACAGGGTTACCTAGAACTCCAAAGCCAACCAATCCTTTAACATGGCATGGTAAATGAAAATTCATATCATCTTCTATAGACAAACCTTTGAAAGATGTACTTCCTTCCAAGTTTATCTTTTGAAATGGTTTCTTGTGATGGGTTTCATTGTGATTCTTTAGTCTCTCATTCAATCCCTACAAAAGCAAACCTTGGTTAGCATGACTAATCAAATTGATGACCCCAAGATTATAATTGGTAATGGATTCTTCATTTTGTACTTGTTTGTGCCTCTCTCTCTCTCTCTCTCTCTCTCTCTCTCTCACACACACACACACACACACACACACACACCTCCCCTCTCTAAAAAATTATGGACATTATTTTTCCTCTCTCTCTCTCTCTCTCTCTCTCTTGGAGAGTCATCATGATGTATAAATAAAGAGAGTAGATCTGCTCAAGGAACTCACTAAAAACATAATGTGATAAGTACTTGAACAGAATTACATTTGCATATGCTCTCTCTCTCTCTTGGAGAGTCATCATTATGTATAAATAAAGAGAGTAGATATGCTCAAGGAACTCACCAAAAACATAATGTGATAAGTACTTGAGCAGAATTACAATTGCATACTCTCTCTCTCTGACACACACACACATTTTTTGTGTCTAACATAGGGCATACGGCCTATAGGGCGTGCGCCCTATGTAAGAACACAAAAAATGGTAATAAAGTTAATAAACTCATGAAAGAGGCCCTCTTTTATCTAATGTTGTCTATTTTTTTACAGTTTGCTCGACAAATATACACTTTTCATGGTGTTGAAAATCACAAAGAAGTATATTCTATCAATTTGCAACACATTCTTGTTTAGAAGTCAACATCGAAGAACGAAAGTCAATCAATCTTCACCAAAATTGATCCATTGAGGTAAGTTTTTTATTTTTTACATGTGAATTGTGAATAAAGAGTCTTTTTGTACATGCATTGCTATGATATGGATTTGTTGAAGAAATAATTTATTATATAGTAAAAGATTTCTATTATATTTTGAGTTAATATAATTTAGATTGATATTATAAAGTTTTACTTCTTGTAATAAATTAATATAATAATTTCAAAATTATCATGAATTCATACGTAGAAATCATCATCATGCCAAGGAAACGACCAAAGACTCTAACACCAGAAGAACATGAAAGAGACAAAGAGAAGAAAAGGGAGAGAATGAGACAACTTCGTAAACACAAAAAATTGCATACCATAGAAGAAGATTTGCCTTTGGATGAGGAACATGAAACATCAATATAAAGTAAGAGAGAATTGGAATTGGAAACAAAAAGGCAATGGATGAGAAACTTGCATGCAACAAGACAATTGAATTATGAAGACGTGGGCACATCATCTATGAGTTCCCTAGTTGAAGAGACACCATCATCCAATGTTGGAGACACACCCTTGTATCATCTTGAAGGCACACCATTATATCATGTTCAAGGCACACCATTATATACATTCGAAGGTGTAGGCACAACATTGTAGAAGTTGATAAATCCAAATTCACAGCTTGCCAAGAACACCTGCATGAAAAATACATGTTGCAAAGATTGAAGCCAACAACAGAAAAAGCAGAAACCCTTCTATGCTCAGAAGGTGAGAGCTCAAAATGTATTCGAAGAGTATTAAAAAAAAAATACAAGCATTCGACCTTAAAGGTGAATGAAACCCTAAAAACATAAAAGTTAGGTTGCACAATATAATTAATATAAAGTATTAATTATATGCACCTAAGAGATAGCTTAAGCGAAAAAGAGTAAGGACTAACTGATTACTCTAACACCCCCCCTTAAGTGAAGCTCAGGAGGTAAGTTAACCTAGCATAGCTAAGAAAGCAAGAAATGGGTCCCGACAACAAGGCCTAATCAGGTACCCAACAACAAAGAAATCTCTGTAAACCGGGGAAATAGAGAAAACCCATTGGGAAAAACCCTACCCCAAAAAGAGATAAAAAAGAAAGCAAAGAAAAAAATAATGACTTCAAGAGACTCTCTTAAAGCCAGTAGTACAATGCGTGCTGCTAACCCCCCCGTGAGAGAGGGTCGAGGCTCCAAAGCCCCCCCAGAATGAAAGAACCCCTGGAGCAATGAACAAACCACTGTGACTCCAATGCAGAGGAGTGAAAGTCAGTGGGTGCTGAAGAGGTGACCTCGAAAGTTGAGGTGTCATTGGAAGGCTGAGCTGATGCTCAAATGAGAAGACACAAGGATCCTGAAAGGGAATCCCCAATGCAAGTGGTATGACAGGTGTGCTGACACTATCATGAGAGAGGAGATGAGAGTCCTCTAAAGAATCCTCAACAACTGCACCTGGTGGCTCGATGAATGGAGCTGGAGGGTCAAGCAGTGCTGAAGAAGAATCCTGCTAAAGAGAAAAGTACACCTCAGGATGTGGTATGGCAGTCACAACACTGGTCTCAGGAACAACACAGGTTCAAGCGACCTGACTACACTGCATGATGCTCTCTCAAAAGATGAGAGCTGAGCTCTGACAATGGAGATGGTGGACCAAAGTGAGAGAAGGTGTAGAGACAGGTGGAAGGATCAACTATCCCTGTAGCAATAATGCCTCCTATCACACTATCCCTGATGAAGGATGAATCAGCTGTGAACTCAACTGTCTTCCCTAACCCACTGCGTGTAATCTGATAAATGGAGAGAAGGTTTGCAGAGAGAGATGGAACATACAATACATCATTGAATGTGCCATCCTGAATGCTGACTGAACCTGTCCCGTAGACTATCTGTACAGTGTTATTCCCCATGAGAATATGAGGAATAGGAGAAGTCTCAAAAGAAGAGAACAAATCCTGAGAAGATGCCATATGGTGAGAAGCACCAGAATCCAGTATCCAAGGGACCTGTGAAGGGGATGCAAGAGATGCCCGTAATGCATGACCCTATCCAAAATCCTGTCTAGATGTCGAAGATGAGGCAGAAGACTGAAAAGAAGACCCCTGTGAGGTGGAAGAGGATGGAGAGGAAATAGTGCTTTTCTGAAGGAGAGCTTGCAAATCTACAATATGTTTCTCATAGCCATCAAATCTCTTCTGATAACACTGGGACTCATCGTGGGACCCCTTCTGACAATAAGAACAAGTGGGGTTCTGAGTCTTCTATTTCTCCTACTTAGAAGAAGATGGTGGGCCAGTAGAGTGCTGAGAAGAGGAATCAGATACCTGCTTCGGCTTCGGCTTCTGTGAATCCTGAGATGACTTGGCAAGTAATGACTATGACTGTGAACCTGTAAGAGTGTCCATCTGACTGAGCTTGGACTGCTCATGAGTTAACCTGTCATAGAAGGTCTCAAAAGAGGGCATAACATGTCGAGTACCCAGTGCATCCATAGTGGAGTAGAAGGTGGAAGTGAAGATCTGATAAGGACCACGAAGCTTGGAGAGTATCAAGAAGATACACTCATCATCTGACTTTGTCTTTCCAACAACCTGTAAAATAGATCGAAGGGACTTGAACTTCATCAGGAAGTCCTCAATGTTGGTGAATGAGTCAGGTGCCAAGGAGCTAAACTCTGCATCTATCTGAAGAATCCTAAACTGATCCATGGTGCCAAACAAGGTGGAGAACTTGTCCCACATATCCCTGGGTGTAATCAGACCATCCAGGTGGAACAACAACCCATCTGAAATGTTCATGGCAATGAGGCCCATTGCCTCATCCATCCTATTTTTGTGCATAAGTGCCTCATAAGGCCTCTGAAGAACTGGCTGAGCCGCATCCATGCATGACCATAAACCTTGTGACATGAGGAGTCTGGTCATGTGTGGCTTCCATGTGTGGTAGTTGTGAGGTGTCAGTCGGGCCACAGAGGGGTCCGACATTGAAAGAAGAATAAGACAGAAGTAGAAGGGTCTTTCTAAATGAAATGATAGAAAGTAAAATGCACCCCCCCACAATGTATAATCCTATCCCCTATGCACCACAAATAAACAACTACTGAAAGCACAGAGAAAATGAGAGAAAAACCTGAACACTGGATGCAGAGAGGAGGGAAAATGAAGCCTCAACTTCAATGCTGAAAATAGGAACTCAAATGGCTAAATTAGAAAATAAGACCAGTATCATTGCGTCCATCTCGGAAACACCTTTCTGGTGATATTTCATTTTTCAAAAACGGACACCGTATGCTCAAGTTACGGTCAAAAAACCAACTGCCTCTCCAAAATACAACTCTCTGGAAAAACACAGAGACGGGAAAAAATTTGATGTTCAAATGACCGTCACCCGTCTACGGCATTAAATTTGACGGCCGTTAGAGGTTGGCGAAAAAAAAAATTTAACTGCCGAAAAAATTTGAAAACCCACCGGAAAAATTTGAAAAACCACCAGAATTTTTTTTTCGGCCGTTGACGTCACCGTGACGTCAGCCCTGCACAGTTGGCTGCGGGCCGGTGGCGGCCGGGCGGTGGCACCGGCTGAGGTGGCGGCCTGGTGGTGGTTGGGTGGCACTCGGGCTGCGCACCGGTGGCGACAGAGCCTGGGCGGCGGGCCGGTGGCCGGCAGGTGGCCGGCGGGGCTTGAGTGGCGCTCGGGCTGCGCGCTGGCTGCGCTCGGGTAGCGCGCTGGCGGCGCTTGGGCTGCCGGCACATTTTTTAATGAAAAACATTTTTTTTTAATTTTTTTTTTTGAAATCCGTACCGTACGGCCTTGGAGGCTAAGAAATTTTTTCCTGTGGTCACAGAGGCCAAAATAGTCAAACTTTATATGTTTTTTGACTCTCCCAGGCCTTCTGAATGCAATGGCGGAGTCTGATTTGGCTCAAACTACTCCAGAAGATCGTGCCTCCTTCAAAGTGACAGAAAAACCCCAGAAAAGCTGTGGTTGTCATCTTCGAATCGTGGCTCCAAAAACCTTCAACCTAGGCAGCGACAGGGTGGCTCTGATACCATGTAGAAGTTGATAAATCCAACTTCACGCTTGCCAAGAACACTTGCATGCAAAATACCTGTTGCAAAGATTGAAGCCAACAATAGAAAAAGAAGAAACCCTTCTATGCTCAAAAGGTGAGAGCTCAAAATGTATTGGAAGATTAAAAAACAAATACAAGCATTCGACCTTAAAGGTGAATGAAACCCTAAAAACATAAAAGCTAGGTTGCACAATATAATTAATATAAAGTATTAATTATATGCACCTAAGAGATAGCTTAAGCAAAAAAGAGTAAGGACTAACTGATTACTCTAACAATCGTGTCATATTGAAGGCACACCATTATCTATATCCAAAGATGTAGGCACAAAATCATTTCATTTTGAAGGCACACCATTAACATCTCAAGTTGGTGAGGATCCATTTTTCACATCTCAATTTGAAGGAACGTCAACTTTGGTTGAAGGTACGCAATTGATACAAAATGTTGTTGATGTTCGTAATGTTGAGGCCATCCAATAGTTGAAAACACCTCCTAGGATAATTTATAGAAAGACAAAATATTTGATTGATATTGATACTAACATTTTGCAACAAATGCCTGACAAGATTCCCAAGCGTACTTGTCAAAGATATGCTATCCGTATTTGGAGATTATTTTTTAAGAATTTAAATATGACAGGAAGATGTCAACAATTTGTTCAAATGATGAGAAATCTAAAATTTAGGCACATCATGAAGATTCTTGGGCTAAGAATGATGGATGAATCAAGTGAAAAATCTATAGTAAATAATCTAATGACTGCATATGAGAGTGTGGGTTTTACATCATGCAAAAAAGATAGTAATGTCACATGATGTGTACTTAAATCAACAATAGTAAGCACTCAAATGAAGAAATCTTGACTCATTAGAAAGACAAGAAAAGCATTGAAAATAAGTAGAAAGTCTCTAATGAGACCTGTGGGAAAGCGTCAAAGAGTGGAACATCCAAATAACAATGAGTTGTGGGCATTTTATGGTAGACTACCGCGGAAGGATAAATCAATTGTTG
The DNA here is from genome assembly GCA_018584345.1 of Thuja plicata. Taxonomy (NCBI): domain Eukaryota; kingdom Viridiplantae; phylum Streptophyta; class Pinopsida; order Cupressales; family Cupressaceae; genus Thuja; species Thuja plicata. The sequence goes on along the minus strand of MU224358.1, from coordinate 147,553 downwards.
AAGCTTTAAAATCTGTCATTGAAGAATTTTAGAAGAATAACACACGAGTATCTCCCAATCAATGAGATGTTGTAAGAAGGAGGATTGGTAGTCGAATCTGCATTCCACATCCGAAACATTTTTTGGATTCAACTCAGACACAATTCTTTGCAAAATTTATACATACGTATCCTCTATTTAAAATTAGTCAAAGATATTTTGAAATGGCTCAACCTTTTTATGTGAAGATAAATCACACACACAAAACTTTTTTTTGTTGGGTACATAGTGAATTTTCTAACCATTTTGATGTTTATAAGCATATATGTGTAGATTTGCATTCTAACACTGTTTTGTAGGATTGTAACATAAATGACCCACCTACATCTTCAAGGGAATTAATTACTACAATTTTATGTGAAAGAGCGGATGGTCAACAATTTTACAAGCTCGCATGCCTTAATGGTACATGCATAGATTGTGGTTGTTTGCAACATTTGCCAATTTGTCAACATATGGAAAGTACACATGCAATTGGGAATGAAAAAGTGGATTTTGGAAAATATAAGACAGTCGCATATGCTCTAAAAGATGGAAAGGAGGCTAAAATATGTGACTTAGTAATTGAAAATATTCCAGTGTATCAGTTCATGAGTTTTTTTCATGACGAGATTGTGTATGAGTATGCAAGGCATACACATAGAGCTTGATGGTTTGATATGTAATTCAAGTTGTGCAAGGACACATTCCCACTTGATAACATTGTTTCAGTTGTCAACTTCACAGAGAACTACACTCTAAAACCACAAAATGAGGTGCAAGCAAAGTATTATAGCTCTCAACAAGTTGCTATATTTGTTCATATAGCATTTATGCATTCACTTGATAGTATAGAGGAGAATAGGAAGATATTGAGGGAGTATCATTTTTACATCAACGATGATCATTCACATTCTACAGAGTTTGTACATAGTTTCTTTCATCTATTTTATGGTGATTTGAGTAATAGGAGCATGTCATATCATCAACACATCATATGGTCAAACAATTGTGCATCGAAATTCAAGAATTCTTGGATGTTTTATTGGTTGAGCAGGATGCATACGAACACTGGTATTCAATATATGTGGAATTTTATAGAGGCCGGTCATGGAAAGGGATACCACGATGGTGCAGGTGCATGTATAAAAAGGGCCTTAACATGTGAAGAATTAAAGTATAAAGAACAAGCAACATTGTCAGATGCGAGATGTATCATCTAGTGGTGTAATGCTACAATGGGTCCAGGTAACGAAGGTTAGTCTATGGTTTGTAGATTTTTTTGGTTGATGGATGAAAATAACATTGCACCATACAAGGATTTTTGTACATTAATAGGATCAAGTGAGCTACACTCTTTTAGAAGATCTAATGCAAGTCCATGTATCATCCACACACGACATATGGCATGCTTTTGTTCATCATGTGCATATGAAGATTGGGATGGGTGTGAGTCAAAGGAATGGGTCAATGAATGGTCTACATGAAATTTGAGACCACTTGACTCCTATTGTCCCCCAACAACATTGCAACTGACACAAATGGAATCATCCATTGACTTTGACCATTTTTCTGATCTAGTGCAACAGGTAAATTGTCAACTCACAAATAGTCTCAAATTTAGTACTTTATCATAAGTATTCATTAAATTAATCTCCTCATTATGTTTATATCATTGCAGACCATGTTTTTTCTATTATTTCACCTGAAGACAATAATGAAGGGATGAATTATTATTTGTGTTGTTGTCTTGAGGCCAAAAAAAAATTGGATCACTCAATTATTAATGATGAAGGATTAGAATACCCTACAGGAGCAATGGTTGTAACTGGTACATGGCTTAGACGGTATTATATGAAGAACCCTAGGTTGTGGTTGTTTGAGGATTGGGAGACACATAGGAAGATTCTTCATTATTCCAACCTTGTCGCTACATCAAATGTCCATTTGACCAAATATGGAGGAAAACCACACATTAAAACTCTTTGGAAGGTTCGCGAGTCAAACCATGAGGAAATACTTGAGAGAATAAAAGGTAGGGAAGATCCGGCTGGTTCATTGAACTAAAAGTGAATCCAAAAGTTTGTAATGTTGAATCTAGTTGAATGCATGTGCATATAACATGTATATTTGTAAAGGAATTAATTCCCTTGAATCCATATTGGGTGGACTGTAAATTGCTCATGCATTACCCCGTATGTATAACGGGAATTTTGTAAGATTTAATAACAAATTTTCACTTCTATTTTTTCGGGCTATACCAGAGGTTTTCTCTTCTCAGCTCTTTTCTCCTGGTGCTCCTAATGAGCTGATTTGTAAACATATTTTTCATCATTAATTAAAAAAAATATGTTTACCCTACAAATTCTATAAATATATGTTAAGCTTATTGTCATGTTTCATGCTAGCACATTCTTTGTATATATCTATTTACAACAAAATCATTTAAACTATCGAACCACACATTTAAATCACTTAAAAATATTGAAATGCACTTTTCGTTGCATCGAACTATCTCCGCCAACAACTCTGGAATGTCGGGTGAATTCTAGGAATGACCCTATCATGGGGGCGAAGAGGCTCGAACGTTGCCGACCGCTATGAAGCCAAATGTCCCTCAAGGTGCACCAGGCAACAAAATTATCAATATTCAGGAGTTCATTTCTTGGATTTTTTGAGGGTTATAGACAATATTTCAAGTGATACAGGACCATGTCATAGAGGCCTACGATAACCTATCTCAGATTTTGGAGATTCATCTCTGTTTTCATTTGCCAACCCAATCTTGGTTGATGCCAAAACTTATAATGTTGCGCAGTTGAAAGTTGACATGTTGCATATCTTGAAAACTACTCATCAACGCATAGAACCATCTCTTCCAATAGCTTCAAAATTCCAGGTGAATTCTAGGAATGACCCTATCACAGAGGCGAAGAGGCTTGAACGTTGTCGACCGCTATGGAGCCAAGTGTCCCTCAAGGTGCACCAGGCAACAAAATTATTGATATTCAAGAGTCCATTTCTTGGACCTCCTGAGGGGTAATAATGATCCTTCAAGTGCTATAGGACCATGCCACAGAGGCCTCCGATAACCTATCTCTGTTTTTGGAGATTCACTTCCGTTTTCATTTGTCGACCCAATCTTGGTTGATTCCAAAACTTGCAGTGTTACATAGTTGAATGCTGACACATTGCATATCTTGAAAAACTCTCATTGTGGCATCAAACCGTCTTATCCAACAACTCTAGAATATTGGTTGAATGTTAGGAATGACCCTGTCATGGAGGCGAAGAGTCTCAAACGTTGTCGACCGCTATGGAGCCAAGTGTCCCTCAAGGTGCAATAGGCAACAAAATTACCGATATTCAGGAGTCTATTTCTTAGAGCCCCCAAGGGGTATTGATGATCCATCAAGTGCTACAAGACCGTGTCATGAAGGCCTCCGATAACCTATCTCAATTTTTCATTTTCATTTGCTGACCCAATCTCGTTTGATGCCAAAAATTGCAATGTTGCGCAGTTGAATGTTGACACATTATATATCTTTAAACCTTCTTATCGTGGCATCAAAAAATCTCTTCCAATAGCTCCACAATACCGCGTGAGTGCTAGGAATGACCCTTTCATGGAGGCAAAGAGGCTCAAACATTGTCGACCGCTATGGAGCCAAGTGTCCCTTAAGGTGCATTAGGCAACAAAATTACCGATATTCAGGAGTCCATTTCTTGGAGATCCCAAGGGGTATCAACAAGCTCTCAAGTGCTATAGGACCATGTCATGGAGACCTACAATAACCTATCTCAGTTTTTGGATAGTCGCTTCCATTTTCATTTTCTGACCCAATCTCAGTTGATGCCAAAACTTGCAATGTTATGCAGTTGAATGCTGACACATTGCATATCTTGAAAACCACTCATCATGGCATTAAAATATCTCTATCAACAGCTCCAAAATGCTGGGTGAAATTTAGGAATGACCTTGTCACTAAGGCAAAGAAGCTTGAACGTTGCCAGCTGCTATGGAGCCAAGTGTCCCTCAAGGTGCACCAGGTAACAAAATTGTCGATATTCAGGAATCTATTTATCAGAGCTCCCAAGGAGTATCAAAAATCCATCAATTTCTACAAGATAGTGTCATGGAGGCCTACAATAACCTATCTCAGATTTTGGAGATTCACTTCTATTTTCATTTGTCGACCCAATCTCGGTTGATGCCAAAACTTACAATATTGCGTAATTGAAAGATGACACATTGCATACCTTGAAAACCACTCATCCTGATATCAAACCATCTCCAAAAACAAATCTGGAATTTCAGGTGAATTCTAGGAATGACCCTGGCAGTGAGGCAAAAATGCTCAAAGATTGCCGACCACTATGGAGCCAAGTGTCCCTCAAGGTGCACCAAACAACAAAATTACTGATATTAAAGAGTACATTTCTCAGAGCTCCCGAGGGGTATCAAAAATCTGTCAAGTGATACAAGACCATGGGGTGATCTCACAATAGTGTTTCCCACTTTTTTGGATGAAAGATTTTGGACTTTCAAAAAAAAAAATTTTTTGATGGCTTCACGTGAAGTACCCTCTTCGCACGAAGTGGTTAATAGGCTTCGTGAGAACTATATAAAATGGGGGGTTCGCTCGAACTAGACCCAATTCGAGTGAACCCTGTGAATCAACAAAAAACAAGAAATTTGGGGCAAATTTTCCTTAGTGAGTTTTCTCAAAGGGGGTTCGCTCAAACCCCCTCAGAGCCCTTTGCGCGAAGGGGGTCTTCACGCGAAGGGCCCTAAAATGAAAATTTCCACTGAGAAAACAAAAACCTCCTAAAAATTATCCTTCCAAGGCTTGGGACAAGGACCATATCAAATGTTTTTTCTAAAACAAATGATTCCAAATGATGTGATTTGGAACAAGCTTTCTAATGAATATAATTTTAATACATATTGAGTTCATTATCACTTTCAAATATTACTTTAACTAAACATAGGTTGTTTGGCGATTCCACAACCTGTCTCTTCAAGGCTTTGGGAAAAATAGTAAATTACAAAAAAAAAATTATGAAAAATATGTAGGAAAAGCGTATTTGTGTCACCTTTCTATATTAAAAAAAAATTGAATTTCGATATATACATTTCAAGTTACAGTGATCAAAGTGACCTTATGTCTAAATTATAGTTACTGTCACTTTAAAAATTAATAAACTATGAAATATTGACCCAAAATGAATGAAACCAATTACATCCTCTAGATATTGAAGTTACAAATATAATTTCGAAAGAATTACATCATTATCGTATTTTAAAAAAAAGTTATGCTGATCAAAGTGAAAGTCACTTATTAAAATCATAGTTTTTTCACACAAACCACTTTTCGAAGGAGAAGGAAAAATAAATTTTAATGAATTTTGATTTTTTTTTTAAAATTATATTTAGAAACTAGAAAGAAAATTCTAAAAGACCCTAGTTTATATCATCTTCAAATTCCTTATAGTTTTGCGCCAATAGGTGTTCAAATGTGAAGTTTTTTATCAAAATGTTGATGTCTGTGTCAAAGTTGGCCAAAAAGTGGGACACACTATTGTGGGATCACCCGGTGTCACAGAGGCATACGATACCCTATCTCAGATTTTGGAGATTCACTTTCATTTTCATTTTCTGACCCAATCTCGGTTGATGCAAAAACTTCCAATGTTGCACAGTTGAAAGATGAAACATTGCATATCTTGAAAACTGCTCGTTGTGGCATTAAACCATCTCTGCCAAAAGCTCCAAAATGCCAGGTGAATGCTAGGAATGACATTGTCATGGAGGTGATGAGGCTCAAACATTGCCGACCACTATGGAGCCAAGTGTCCCTCAAGGTGCACCAGGCAATAAAATTGCCAATATTCAGGAGTCCATTTCTCAGAGCTCCCAAGGGGTATCGACAAGTCGTCAGGTGCTACAGGACCATGTCATGGATGCCTAAAATAAAACATCTCAAAAATTAGATATTTGCTTCTATTTTCATTTGCCGACCCAATCTTGGTTAATGCAAAACTTTGCAATGTTGCACAGTTGAAAGCTGAAACATTGCATATCTTTAAAACTGTTCATTGTGGCATAAAAATTTCTTAACCAACAGCTCTAGAATGCCGGGTGAAAGATATGAATGACCCTTTCATGGAGGTGAAGAGGATCAAATTTTTTTGATTGCTATGGAAACAAATGTCCCTCAAGGTGCACTAGGCAACAAAATTTCTGATATTCAGGAGTCCATTTCTTGAAGCTCCTAAGGGGTATTGACAATCCATCAAGTTCTAGAGGACCCTATCATGGAGGCCTCCGATAACCTATCTTGGTTTTATGATATTCACTTCCATTTTCATTTTCTGACCCAATCTCAGTTGATGCCAAAACTTGCAATGTTGCGCAGTTGAATGCTGACACATTGCATATCTTGAAAATCACTCATCATGGCTTCAAACTATCTCTACCAATAACTCTGGAATGTCAAGTGAATGATAGGAATGACCTTGCCATGGAGGCGAAGATGCTTGAACATTGCCGACCGCTATGGAGCCAAGTGTCCCTCAAGGTTCACCAGGCAACAAAATTGTTGATATTCAGGAGTCCATTTCTTGAAACTCCCAAGGGGTATTGATAAGTCATCAAGTGATACAGGACCGTGTCATGGAGGCCTACAATAACCTATCTCAGTTTTTAGAGATTCACTTCCATTTTCATTTTCTGACCTAATCTTGGATGATACCAAAACTTGCAATTTTGCACAGTTGAATGCTAACACATTACATATCTTAAAAACACCTCATCATGGCATCAAACCGTCTCTACCAATAGCTTCAGAATGTTGGGTGAATTCTAGGAATGACCCTTTCACAGAGGTTAAGAGGCTCAAACGTTGTTGACCGCTATGGAGCCAAGTGTCCCTCAAGGTGCACCAGGCAACAAAATTGCCGATATTCAGGAGTTTGTTTCTCAGAGCTCCGGAGGGGTATCGACAAGATGACAAATGATACAAGACCATGTCATGAAGGCCTACAATAAATTATCTCAGATTTTGGAGATTTTCTTATATTTTCATTTTTTGACCCAATCTCGGTTGATGGAAAAACTTGCAATATTGCGTAGTTGAAAGCTGAAACATTTCATATCTTGAAAACCACTCATCCTGATATTGAACCATCTCCACTAACACCTTCAATTTGACATGTAAATTCCAGGAATAACCTTTTAATGCTTCACAACTCATTTGAACATTCGGGACCACAATGTACTGGTGCATCCCTTAACATTCTTATAGTGCCCTAAATAGGTCCAGGTGGTCAAAATGCTCCAATAGGACTAAAATTGGGTTGGATTGATATTTTTTTTTATCTTATATGAATTATTATTATTTCATGAAGATGTTGGAATGAAAATTATAAGTCTAGGTTTATGAAATGAAACATGCATATTCTCATTAAGTATGAATCATTGAGTAACAATATAAATAAATACAAGTGCAAACATAAATATAAGACATAAGTAATTTACAAAGCATAAGACATCCACATAAACATAAAGTAGTCTACATTAGTACACATGATATATTTGTAGAACATGAAGAAAAATATATATGTCTAATAATATCATATATCAAATATGTCCAATAAAGTTAAATCGGCATCATGAAAGCCAAATGGATATAGAACATGTCACTTATACAATATACAAAAAAAATGTCTAGTAATGTCATATTGATGTACAATGATTATCCCTAATCTAGTCATTTCCTAGAAGGGGAAGAAAACAAATCCTGGGTTGTCTTCGATCGTCGCATCGATGGAGATGTAGTACTCTTCCGAGTGCACTCACTAGTCCTCCTATCTAGACTGTTCTGCAGCTCGAGCTGATAATATAAAAAGTATAAACATCAATAACTAATATACATAGGAATTTAATTATAGGATGACATAAAATAGAGTATTTTCTTACCGCTAACAAATAGTCTCTATGTACATCTACCGAAGGGGCACACTGACAATCTGGAGTAATGAGTCCCTACAACAATGATCAAAATAATATTTAAAATACATACATGAATATCATTAAAAATTTCAATGCAAACTATTAAAATAACAATTCTAATTAATTAATCTCTTTCATACCTCGGTCAATGCATCAGAACTAGCTATAGCTGCTGCTACGCCATGATTCAAACTATCACGAACAAAAGGAGGAGTCTCTGCTATCATTAACTAAAACAACAAGAGTATTATGTAGTTATCAATAATACCTATAATATTTTACAACCTCACTAATTAATAAATGATACCTCTGTGAAGGTGCCACCACATCCTTCTGTGTGCAGTGTCGATGTCGTAGCTCTAGCATCAAACTAGTGCACATGTATGAAAATTTATAAGACAACCACTAATATAAGAACAAACCATTGACTTGTTAATTATAATGCATTATTACATATATACCTGTGGACTAAATGATTTCATCACAAAGCTAGGTGAAGGAATGGGATCATTGTCATGACAACTTTCACTCTAGATTATGATCATAATTTGTCTACTAATTCAGTTATCAATTCATTTATTGATTAAATATAATCCAGTAAATCAAATTAACATGCAAATAAACATACCTCAACAAAATGTGAACGAGGCCCTTCACTTTCTAAAGTCAACGTTGATGGTCCAGCAGTGAACTAATGTACATGCACAATAAGTTATCAGACAAACATCCATATAATTATAGAATAATCAAATGTATACTTTAAAAAATGTTTTATTCGATACATACTTGTGGAGTTGACGTGGTAATGTATAAAAGGTCTGGGTGATCATTCCCACTGCAACCCACACTCTTTCCCTGAATTTCAACATAAACAATAGATAATAATTAAATTAAATTCATTCATTTAAAAAAGAAATATTATCAAATAAATTTAATGAGCTTGCAAATATTTACCTGTGTATCAATGCCAAATGTTGCATTGAGAAAATCATCAGTCATCAGTCCACCATCCTCTTCATCTCTCTTAGTGGTACCAAATGTGTACAGGAATCCACAAGAATGACAAAAATGACCCCTCGCAGGCTGACCATGGTCACCCTCAACTAAAGGAGTAGTGCATTGAATGAGAGTCTGTGTCAGAGCACTAATCGTGCCTAGTGTGTCCACCTCCATGTGTTCCTTCACAATGGAAGGAATACTAACATGATCCACCTGTGGCTTGCCACTGGGAAACCTAGGTGCATTAGGGTCACGACGTGCCATAGGTCTATCAAATGATGACCCCCCACCTCTACCCTGAGACTCTAGAAAGTCAAAATAATTTGGCACTTCCTTTAGGACAAACTCTCAATAGAGTTTCCTTAGGAAATAGATAGGAACCTCAAGATTGTTACATTGAGGGGAATCAAAGACCATCCACCATCTGTCCCAAAAGTTTATTTTTATATCTTCATTCAAGCACCAATGAATTGGGATCCTCCTTGTTGTAGTTTCAAGAGTTTAAATTTCCCCTGGCTTTTTAGAGAGTTTGCAAATGTCGGCTTTTATGATTTTTTTTTATGTCCTCATATGATAATTTATTTGCATAATATTGTTTTTGTTCTTCTCTTTTGTCGTGACATAAATTTAGTTGCCCAGTAACTGACCTACATGGGTCAAGATTAATTCTAATGATTTTGAAAGTGTTACCCTTCTAGGATTTGTACCAATAGAATCTTTTAACCTCCTAATTAAAGATTCTATTTCTTTTTTCTCTCTTTCTATTTGGTTTATCAAGTTTTCATGTGTTCCAAGAGGAGGTTAATCGATTGGTGAGGGCAGTTGGGGTTCATTTTCTTGGTTATTTTTCACCATCCATTTTTTAATGAGGAGAAGATGGAGGGTTTGTTTGAGGATTTTCTGTGGAGAGATCATTCCTTCCTGAAAATTAAAAGAAAATCTATTTTAAAAGTCTAATTAAACATAAAATTTAAGACAAGAAACTTTTACAATCAAATTTGATTAAAATCTAAAAATTAAACCTAAATTTCAATACAAATAACATACATGGTTGTAGACTCACTTACCTCTTCCTCTGGTTTGACCTTTATGACGTCGTGGAGCCATTTTCTGCTTCAGTTTGATGGAGCAAAGCCCACAATGAATCACATATGTACTGTTATGGAGAGAAAAATAGAAAGCCACGATTTTGGGCAAAGAAAATAAGCCACAAAAGTGGCTGCCCAAACATTATATAAAAAAAATTAGGGTGCACTCCCTATGGTTTAAATTGCCCAAACTATAGGGCAGCACGGGCTATAGGGTGTGCGACCTATGGCTTGGGTAATCCAAGCCATAAGGCGTGCATCCTATGTGCATATGGGGACCAAAAAGGTATTTGGCGCCTTTTTGGTCCCCCATCTTTGTGAATATACCCTTAATTATTAATTCAATTATTATCTCTCTTTTACTTAAGCTAAACTTTAGGCATATAATAATTAATTCTTTTATTAATTATTATTATGCAACCTAGATATTTACCCTTTAGGGTTTCTGTATCCTTTTATATGGATTCCCTCTTTGTAAATTATTGAGTATTCACTTATTGGTTTAATTGAGGATGCTAATGCATTTAGATTTTTTCTCCATTGTTTGCACAAGATGTTTTATCTTCCATCGATCTGTGATTTTTGGCCTCCATAGCTTTTTTGCTTCTCTCTTTTTGTGATAGGTTTGCATGCAGGTTATTCTTGGGAGCTATGGGTTGATATTATTCATAAACTCCAATATGGTATCAGAGCTCTAGATCTTCATGCCCTGTTCTCTTCATGAGAGATTCAGCCTTGTTCTTTAAATCTATATTTTTGAGAGGTTTTTGTCTCAGATTTTAGTGGAGTTTAGGAGGATTTATATTTTGGAGCACTTTGGGCAAAAACTATAATCTGGGTTGCGTCCAAAATGCCCCAAAACCCCCATTTTTATATAAGGTATGTCCTACTTGGACAAATTTGAAATTTGGGCCCTATTTTTCCATGCACAGCCCTTGGCACATTTTATGAGGCAAAAATCTACCTCAATTTTGACACTGCCTTGATTTCCATGCTACCTCAATTTTGACACCACCTCAAAGTTTGTGCCTAACGATGGATGGAGGAGAGATCTGGGTTAAATTTGACGGCCACTAACCCGTCATATAGCTTACCATTTTTTCATAATGATCACCTTGTGGTTTTTTGCACATATCTTGAGCAAACGGAGACATTTTTTTGCCAAACGAGATATCGATGGAAAGCCGGTTCTGAGGACAATCTAATTTTTCTAGTTTGGTTATCTAATTTTTCCGTCTTGTAGGATTTTTTTCCTATCAAAGTTAAGGTTCCATTTTGCACTCTGGTCACTATATCTTTCTCCTATGAACTTTGTTTTTTGACTTCCACATGGCGTCAAAATCTTGTTCAATTCTCCTTCTTGTATAGGTCTCATGGCCAGAATCTTCTCCAGATATATTTTATTCATATTTTTGCACTTTTTCAATCTGGTGGATATCTTGGATGTTTCAGGTCTTGGGATCATTTTCTATGCATGGGATGACTTTGTTTTATCTATTCTTAATGTTTCTACAACTTTCAATCATTCCTAGATATTGTAGACATCTATTTCTGTCACATTTCTTTTGTTTGGAAACACAGTGAGATAAAGTTTCATTTGATGCATGCTTGGGATCCTACACATTTTGTGCCTATTTGTACTCACACTATATTATAAAGTACCATGGGGCTGTTTGATGTTTGCCTTATTTTCCATCTACCTTTGTCAAGTGAGTGTTCCTTCCATGACATTAGCCTCATTATGTGTGTCGAGTGAGTGTTCCTTCAATGAAACCATCCTTTATATGTGTTTGTACATTCTTCATCATGCAGTGTTTCTTGGTAGTCTGATTCAATGTAATTGTCATGCCTCTCCCTACTCAACATTATAGGGGGCATCTCTTGTTGGTTCTAATGCTTCCTTGGTTTGATGGAGTGAGCTATGTATTCATTATTTGTTCCTATGTACTAGGCAGATGCAGTGGATAGCTACCTATGCATTTCAGTGAGATAGATCAGTTACCATATGAACACTCTTCTTTCATCCCTATAATTTGGAGGCTTCAGACTTGGTGTTTTTTTTCCATCTATATCTTCGAGTTTTGATGTTTTCCTTGTTTTCCATCCTGATTTGAGTAGTATCATTTGAGGGAACTCATACAAATTATAATAGTTCTTTGAAATTCTTTACAGCTTCATGCTTCAGAGGTGTTCTACATGTTCTTTTGATCAACTCTTCATGTTGAGATTAATGGGAAGTAGTACTGAGAGGGGAGGGGTGAATTAGTACCTCTAAAACTTTTAACTCTTTTTCACCTTTCATCATTAGTAATCAAACTTTACTCTATTATCGACCATATCTGATGTTCTTTCTTATGCATGTAGTATTAATTCATAAACTTAATCATATGCAACATTCATAGAAAGATTCATGAAAGTAATAGACACATAACACAAGATATAATATCACAAAAAAATCATGTTAGGAAGTAAAAACTGTGATGGGGATGACACCCACTAAACTTCAATATCATCAGAATGGAAGGGAGCCAATTAAGGCTTACAATTTGATCACTTCTGATTATCTAGCCTATTAGGAGTATTAATGTGGAGACCTATTAGGATCTACACTATTAAGAGCTTTAGCAACACTGATGTAGTGTGCACTCAGTTAAGAGATTTACAACAGGACTGTTAAGTCCACCTTCCTTGAAAGGATTTCTTAAGTGTACCCCACTTGTTAGAATGTGTACAATATGTTTGACCTGACTTTATGCAATCTATAATTGCTGATTATGGATCCAATAAAGCTCATAGTATATGAATATCACCTATAGTGATTGATTAATACCTTTTCCTACTTGTCGATAGCCTTTGTTCTATTCTTGACAACTGATTTGATCTTTGTTTGTGTTGTTGCATGAATTCCCTTGTCTGATCCGTAGATAATCTAAGTGGCTACAATCATCATCGAACAACATGTTCACAATTGATTGAGCATCTATTTATACAAGTATTTGACCTATTTTAGAATCACGCATTACAATGTTAACTCTAGATCCAAGGTATACAACTTGACCTTGATACTTTAGTTTGCATGTTTTAAATCAGTTAAACTGATAAAAGCAATAATAAATACATTTATTTTCCCTCATGTAATGGATTTAAAACAAATCAAGAAGCTAAATATAAAACTTCAGTGGTTTATCTGACATGGAAAGTTAGATCCACTTTTTGCGGGATGTAACTGGCTGTCGGTGTGAATAGAAAGTCTGTCGGTGTTCCTTCTTTGAACTAATTGTTGGGTTCCCTTCATCTGTCGGGTTCCACTCTTGATTTTTTTTTTGGGTTACATTGTTGGTTACTCGTCAGGTTCCTTTGTCCTTTTTGTCATTGGGTAACATTGAATAATGTTTGTTAAGATGCTTTGTACTTAGCAGTATCGGTAACCTTGGCGTCGAGTAGTGTTGTGCCCTGTCTGTCGGTGTAGTATAACCGATGGTGTTTATCATGTTTTTCCTTGCATATACTAATGGAAAAATATAATATCTTCAATCTCCCCCTTTGACATTAGTATCAAAAAATGATATGTGCATAATACTAAAGTGTTTAGTATGTACACTATGTATATATCCTTGTCATTATATGACTCCCTCTAACTGTATGCATCGGTATAGTATAAGTATATGCACATGTATACTTGCCTTTGTACTATACATTCCCCTTTTTTTCTTTCAAATTACTAACTGTACAAATCATTTCTTCCTTTCATTTCCCCCTTTTTGATAATCATGACAAAAATGTAAACTTATAAGGTGTAAAAAATGTGTAACTTACAGAGTGTCAATATTCTGGGATTGAGTGTTCTTGATGTATTCAATCATTTTCTCCCATTTTTCTTTGAGGCGTTCTAATTCCATGTGTTCTAGCTCAATCCAGGCATGAATATCATAAATTATGTGTAGGACAAACATTTTTGGGGTGGCAATGAGTGTTCTTGCATCTGTCATATGTTGTTGTAGTTGTGAGAGTAGGTAAGAGTTGAGCTTGAAGCTCATTGACCTCATCTCTGAACTTGGTTTCTGCAATCTGTATATCTTGTCTCAGCTTTCGAGCATGCTTGAGCTGTTCATTATGCAATTTGATTGCTTCTTCCGTATTTGTGAGACATTATGCACTCGCTTGAAGATCAACATCAATGTGTTCTATCTTATCGGTATACTCCTTTGTGAGTTGATCTAATGTGCACATTTTATGTATTAAGGCTATTGATTCTGAAATAATGGGGTCTATTGTGCTTACCAGTTCAGATAGCTTTACCTTTTGTAGTGCCACTTCTTGGCTTATCTTCTTTGCTAACTTGAATTCATATTTGTTTTCAATTCTAGCTTCCATATCCTTCTCAACATCTATGTTTTGAGATGTGATGGCATCAGTGAGATTCATTAATTGATCAAGCATGGGGGTTGTTTGATCAACATTTGTATCAGGTATAATTTGTTGGAGTATTCCTTTTGCAACTTCAAGTACCTTTGCTTCCTTTGTGGCTTTTCTCAGCTTATCCTGCATGGCTTTCCTTTCACAAAGTCTTGCATACTTTGTTAGCTCAGTAGGATCCAAAGTTCTAGGATCACATACTGGAATCTCAATTATTTCATCTAGAGTGACTAGATTCTTGTTCTTTCTCTTTTCTTGCTTGAGATTTGAGTAGAGGCATATGTATGAACTACCATTGCTAGTTCATTTGTTTTCTCTGAGGCACTCGGTGAAGTCTTTGAAGATGAAACCTCTTGTGCCTTCTTCTCGGGTTTCACCTGTCGGTTAGGTGAAGACGTCTCTTTACCAACCTTGGGTGTTTTAGCAGATTTCTCTTCTATTTTCTTTTGAGAATCATCTATTTTCTCTTCTTCACTTTTCTCCTTCTTCTTTTCTTCCTCTACTTGTTTTTCTCCTTCTTTACTCTGATTAGTAGACTTGTCTTACTGATCATCGGTAGCAGCTTGTTCTGTAGTTGTATCTTTGGGTTCATCTATTTTTTCCTTTTTTTCAGCATCACCCTTGTCTTCGGGTGTGCTGTAGACTCTTCATTTCCTTCTAGCAGATTGATGGCCTTCATCAATATCGGCATATTATTTTGTGTGCCTATTTGTGTTGCATCTACAGTTGTGTCCTACTTGTCAGTTTGATCTTGTTGAGCAGTGACATCTTCATCTTTTTGTATTTGATCTATAGGGTCCAGTCCCGTGATGTCAATAATGGAAGTGTCTAGCCATATTTCATCAGCAACATCCATGTCCTTATTTCCTTATGTCTCCAATTCTTGTTGTTTGTTTTGATCCTTAAGAGATATGAATATGACATCATCTTCTTTCTATGGATCTTTATCAGAATCATAATGAGTGATGTCTTGAATGTCAAGATCATCCATGACTTTGTCTAAGTCAATGGGCTCATTATTCTCTATATTATCCAAAGCAATGTGCTTAGGAATTGCTTTATCTTTCTTCTCCTCTACATGAGGTGTGTCGGTGAGAAGTAATTGATTCTCACAACTTGTTGATTCTGTAGGTAGATGAGGAATTTATCTCCATTTAGCATCTGTCATGATGTCTAACTCTATAAATTTATCATTTAGCACCTTGTAAGCTCTTATCTTTGCCACAAATTTATTGGAATGATTTTTCATTATTTCTTTTATCTCTTCCATTTTGGATTCTGGAGGCATGAGTGTGACAAGTACCCTCTCCCTTGCTTCATTTTCTGTGTGTAAATCATAAGACCATTGTTGTGAAATTCTATCACCCAGTTCTTTGGGTATCTTGTCAAAAAACTCCACTGGTACATATTTGAACTTGACCATTGCCCTGATTATTGCATCTTGTATTTTATGTTGGCCCTCTGGCTCTAGTTTTGCCCATTGTCTGATTTTTCTACCAGTCATGGTACCGGTTGTAGCAATTGAATCTAAATTTCATCCATTATTCTAGGGGTTAAGCTTTTGTTTTCTATTTCAGGCTCATCTTGTTTTGAATCTTCAATATTAGCCTTGGTCTTGACTAGTTTCCTCCTCCTTTTGGTAGGTGTTTGCTTCTGTATTTTTTGTTTCCTCTTATAGGTCCTCACTTGACCTTTCTTGAGAGGTGTAGTATCTTTTACAGTTTGGCTTCTTGTCCTCTGATCTGCTATGGTCCTTGGTTTCTTGGTAGGAGGTGGAGGCACATCGGACTTAGTGGCCTCAAAATCTGATTCTTTCTCATCTTTCTCTTCATCGATGGTACCTTGTTCCTTGGTTTCCTCTGTTTGTTCTTTCTCCTCCTCATTGACTGACAACATCTTTTCAAGATTCCTCACCATCTTATTTTTCTTTTTGACAGACTTCTTGATTACTAGGCCTATTTTTATCTTGGACTTGGCCTCTTCATATGTCCCAAATCTTGGTTGTTTGTTTTCAAGTGGTTCATTCAACAATGATCAATTGCATTTGTTTCTTGATCTATGTTTATCTCGTAGTCAAGAGGTGCTAACCAGGCCATCCTTGGTATAACTGGTTTAATGTGAGTGAAATATGAATCCACCATAAAACATATTTCATCCCTATGCTTTTAAATCGATTGTTCAGGGATCCTCACTCTCTCCATCATCTTTTCCTTGAAGTCAAGGAAGTATTCAGTCATCACTAAATCAAAGTTGTCACCTAGTGACTTGATAAGGTCACTAATCTACAATGTGATTGGCTTGGTAGTATCCCACTTTAATTTTCCAACTAAAGAAAAGTATTCTTGAAAATAAAATAATATACACATTATAAGTGAACCAAACTTACATGTGTTTGTCTTTACAGACCTGATTGTTGTCATATTTTCATCAAGTTTCTTCAGTAGGATCTCACATAGATCCATCTGTATTCCCTTTGTGACAATCTTGTAAGTTGTGTTTACTATTGTTGATGCTATGTTGTTTAGCCTGCTCGCTTGAAAGATTTTTTAACCTATCACACATGCACCGAACCTCAGTTCCTCATCGGTAATGGTGTTCACCTTAAGTCCTCTGTTATCCCATACAGCATTGGTGAGTTTTTCAACTTCTGGTTGAGAGGGATTCTTATATTCCTTAGGTTTGTCGGTAACAGGGTAACCTATTACAACATGTAACACATCCTTTGTAATTTTCTTGGGTTCATCCAACCATAACTTCTGGTCGTGCATTCTACTCAGAACTAACCTAATCAAGTTAGTTTTGAAAACCCTTGGGAAATATAGAGAATTTTTTATCCCTTTTACCTATAAGTGTTTGTGTTCTTCCTTCATGTTCCCTTGTTCATCACACAACTTCTTGTAAGATTGATCTATCTCCAGATCACCAATCTCAATGATCTTGCAGTGAATATAGGACCTAATGTCTTCTATAAACAAAACCCTAGGTGGAATTTTTGAAAATGCACCAGAATCATCGGGTTGCGATGTAATCACTAGGCATATCTTGTATTTAGGTTCCACACAAGTGCTATTCTTTATCAACTTAATGAAATTCTTCTTATCACTCTTCAATTTTATTGTTCTTGAAGTGGTTTCCATTGTGTTTCAAATTTAGGGCTTTTTCAAAAATAATAATAGAGTTCTTTGGTACGCTTGGTACTTACTGTGATCCATGTATCTTATGAATGAATGGTTTGGAGTGTGTTGGATCGATTCAAGGTCGCTCTGCTAAATGCTCTCTTTTCGCTCTATTTTTTCTCTACTCTGTCTGCTTAAATCACGTGTGAGAAATGAATTGCTTCCGTCGAGTATTTATAGACTTTTTCCCTAAGTCTATCATAAATGCTCAAAAACTCATTAGGTCATGAAGATGGAGTTCATCGGGAAGAATCTCAACTAACACTCTCAGTGTTGACAGGATGCTTGGGATGGTTGTTAAGATTGTTTCTTTCACCGATGGATCTCAGTGTTGTGTAAAGACAACTTTGTGACTTTGCTTCCTTACCAACAGGTGTTGGGTTACATGAAGGCATTATATTTTTCCATTTGTATACACAAGAAAAAACATGATCTACACCATCAGTTTACACTACACTGACAGACAAGGCACAACACTACCTGACGCCAAGGTTACCTGATACTACCAAGTTCAAAGTATCCTAAAAAATACTATTTAGTGTTACTCGATGAAAAAAAGGTTAAAGGAACCCAACAGAAAAAAAAGGAGAGGAACTGACAAATGAAGGGAATGAGATGATCAGTCCAACAAAGGAATGTCGATAGACTTTCACTTCAACTCGACGACCAAGAACCCATAGTCAGTTACATCCTGCAAAAAGTGGATCTGACTTTCCATGTCAGATAAATCACTAAAGTTGTATATATAGCTTCTTGATTTTTTTTAAATCCATTATGTGTGGAGGAAGAAATGTAATTATTATTATTTTAATTAGTTTTACTGATTTAAAACATGCAAACTAAAGATCAAGGTCAAGTTGTAAACCTTGGATCTAAGAGTTAACATTGTAATGCGTGATTCTAAGATAGGTCAATTACTTGTATAAATATATTCTCAATCTATTGTGAACATGTTGTTGTTCAATGAAGATTGTAGTCATGGAGAGCATCTAAGAACTAGACAAGAGATTTCATGCAAAAGGACAGAAAAGAATAAAATCAGTTTCAAGTACAAGAACATAGGCTACCGAAAAGCAGAAAAAGGTATTATTCAATCACTTAAGGTGATATTCTTATTATGAGAGCTTTAATGGATCTGTGATCAGCAATTGTAGATTGCATACAGTCAGGTTAAACATATGTACTCTAACAAGTGTAGTACACTTAAGAAATCCTTTCAAGAAAGGTGGACTTAACAGTCCTATTGTAATTCTCTTAACCAAGTCCACACTTAAATCAGTGTTGCTAAAGCTCTTAACAGAGTAGATCTTAACCGGTCTCCACTTTAATACTCTTAACAGGGTAAATCATCAAAAGTGATCAATTGTAAGCCTTTACTGACTCCCTTCCATTCTGTAGATAGTGAAGTTTTGTGGGTGCCATCCCCACCGCAATGTTTACTTCCTAATAGGAGTTTTTTGCGATATCATATCTTGTGTTATGTATTTATTAATTTCATGAATGTTTCTATGAATGTTGCAAACAATTAAAAATTATGAATTAATACTACATGCATAAGAAAGAACAACAATAATGGTTGGTAATACAATAATGAATGATTACTAGTGATGAATGGTGAAAAGAGTTAAAAATTTTAGAGGTACTTATTCACCCCTCCCCTCTTAGTACTACTTCCCATTAATCCCAACAATTGGTATCAGAGCTAAGTCTCTTCTTGGAAAAGCTTAAAGGCTTAAGAGAAAAGATCATACAATGGAGAAGTACAAACTTGATAAGAATATTGAGAATAAAAATCTTGAGATGGAGATGTTCTATGAACAGTATAAAGAAGCTAGAATCAAGATGAGAGAGCTTCTAGATGAGAGGAAAGGTATGGCAACACGAAGCAATGAAAAAGATTATCAAGAAGAAGAGATTCCAGATTTCTTTGAATCTTTAGGATCAAATGCAAGTAATACATCAGATACATTAGAAGAGAACATCACAAATCTAAAGGAGATCAATCAACATCTGAAAGAGAAAATAAAGATGCTACAAATCGGTCAAGAAAGCTAGATGATAAGAATGATTGATGTGATGAGTTCTTCTAGACAAGCTGAAACATAAAGAACACTTGCTATTGATGACAGAAGGAAGATTATAGAGAATCTATAGGAAAAGGAGTTAGAAATTCAAAGACATGTATAACATCACCATGAGATCATAAATAAGATTATTCTAATGTGTCAAGATGCAAATAGAATGAATATAGAACTCATTGAAAGAGTGCAAGCTATCTGTGAACTAAGAGAATAAAATGAAAAACAAAATCATGAGGTGAAAATTCAGCAACAACATAATGAATTTATCAGAAAGGCTAAAGAGAGAAATAAAAGAATGGATGATTTTCTTGAAGGAAAATGAAGAGTCGACAACAACAACGGTTTAGGATTTACCAAAAATGGAGAATCATCAAATCAAGCCAATCCAAAGAATGTCTATGAAAATCTAAAACCAAGAAAGCTGACATGCAAGCATTGTGGAAAGCAAGGCCACACATCAAATGTATGCCGAGGCAAAATGAAAGGTATTCCTAAATCTGCATCTTCATTCATAGGATTCTTTTATAAATGTAACAAGAAAGGACATAAAGAATATGAATGTAAGTCTAAGATGGAAAAATCCAAGAAGGAAACCTACATGGACAAATACTATCCTACATGCAAGATGAATGGGCACACAACTAATGAATGCTAGAAAAAGAAAAGGCAAGCATGGAAGCCTAAAGGTCAAGAAACTCCCTATCAACCAAATAGAATTGGTAATCAATATCTATGGGACTATAATAGGTGGATAAACTATAAACCATGTGGTAAATATGGTCACATTGATGCTAAATGCATGAGGACATGGACCAAAAGGTCTAGAGGCTGGTCAAACCCTGGAATGGCATGCTTACACTATCACAAAGTTAGTCATCTCAAAAAGGATTACAAAGATTGAATGACAGAGATAAGCACATATCCCAATGGAAACACCATTGAAGATATCCAAAGGGCTAGAGACAAAATATGGAGAAAATTTTCAAGCAATGATGAAGCTAGACCAAGCAATGCAAATGGTGACACCCCATCCAATGGATCCAGTGACATCACCACCCCCACTTAAGCTGAACAAGTATGGAACTGCACTACACCAAGTCATAATTTGCATCAGTTCCATTATAAAAATTTATAGATAGTCAAAATTTGCATAATAAAGATGCGTACTATGTCACTTGTTCAAATTTTGAGAAAATAATGCCGTCGGTATACACATACCAAAAATCAGCAGTGAACACAATGGATGAGTTTTTTACACTTACTGGAATTTTTCGGTCAACACATAAAATGGTTAAGTTGCCAATGTAACCCAACACCCATTGATAAGGAAGCAAAGTAACAAAGTTGTCATGACAGAATACTGATATCCGTCGATAAAGAAAAATTGTTAAACAACTATCTTGAGCATCATGTCAACACTGATGATGATTTTTGAAAGTCTTCCCGACAAGTCATTGAACATTTATGACAAAGACTTAGGGAAAAAAGTCTATGAATAGATGACGGGAGCACTTCATTTTACACCCATGATTTGAAGAGAAAGTAGAGAAAAAAATAGAGAGATTGAAGAGAATTCGATAGAGCAACCTCAACTTGATCCACTTACAACAAAAAGATCATTCACCATTGTCACAGATCAAAGTAGTACCGAGGGCACCAAAATTATTTTATCATTATTTATCAAGAAATCCCTAAAACTTGAAAAATGATTGCAACCACGTCGAGAACCATAAAGATAAAGAGTGATAAGAAGAATGTGGTCAGGTTAATCAAGAATAACACCTCTGTTGAACCCAAATATAAGATATGCCTAGAGATTGCATCGTAACCCGATGAAACCAATGCATTTTCTAAGATTCCACCTAGGGTTTTGCTTATAGAAGATGTTAGGTCTTATATTCACTGCAATATTGCCGAAATAGGTGATCTAGAGATGGATGAAGCTTATAAGAAGCTTTGTGATGCAGTAGGGAACCTGAAAGAAGAGAACAAACACTTAGAGGTTAAAGGGATAACTAACTCCCTACATTTCCCAAGGGAATTCAAGACCGACTATATCAGATTGGTACTTAGCAGATTGCATGACTAGAAGTTGAGGTTAGATCAACCCAAGAAAATCACAAAGGATGTCCTTCACGCTGTCACTGGTTATCCAATAACTGACAAGCCTAAGGATCACAAGCATCCCTCTAGGCCAGAAGTCACAAAGCTCACAAAAGCTTAAGGGGACAATAGAGGACTGAAAGTAAACACCATCATCGATGAGGAACTGAGGTTTGATGCATGTGTGATTGGTTATAAGATCTTTCAAGAAAGCAGGTTGAACATCATATCTGCAACATCAGTAAGCATAGCTTACAAGATAGTGACAAAGGGCATACAAATGGATCTATGTGAGATCCTATTGAAACAAATTAATAAAAACATGATCACAATTAGGTCCACAAAGAGTAACACATGTAAGTTCAGATCACTTATCATGTATATCTTTTTCTACTTTCAAGAGTACATTCATTCAGTAGGAAAAGTGAAATGGGACACTACAAAACTGGTGACATTATAGATTAGTGAACTAATTAAGTAACTAGGAGATAATTTGGAATCTATTATGACGGCATACTTCCTTGAAATCAAGGAAAAGATGATGGAAAGGACAAGGATCCCTGAACAACTTGTTGAAAAAAATAGGGATGAGATATGTTTTATGGTGGACACATATTTCACCCACATCAAATCAGTTGTACCAAGGACAACATGGTTAGCACCACTGGATTATGAAATCAACATAGATCAGGCCAAAAATGCAATTGATGCATTGATCAATGAGCCTATTAACAACAAACAACCAAGGTTTGGAACCTATGAAGAAGCTAGATCAAAGATAAAAAGAGGCCTAGAAATCAAGAAAACTGTCAATAAAAATGATAAGATGGTTAAGAATCTCAAAACGATTCTATCAGTTACTAAGGAGGAACAAGAACAACCAAAGGAAACTGATGAATAGGATACCATCAGTGAAGGGCATGATGAATAGAACTCAGATTCGAAGGAGACTGAATCTGATACACCTCTACCTCCTACAAAGAAGCAGAGGACAAGGAGTCAAACTACTAAGACCGATACCACACCTCTTAAAAAAGGTCAAGTAAGGACCTATAAGAGGAAGCAACCAACAAAAAAACAAAATAGGAACAAACTGTGAAGACAACACCTACAAAGAGGAGAAAAAGAATGGTCAGAACTAAAGTGGACATAAAGGATTCTAAAGAGGATGAGCCCAATGTAGTGAAGAAGAATTATAGAAATCTAACAATTGATGAGGCTTCTGAATCTATTGTTGCATCTGGCATAATGCATGACAAGAAAATCACACAATGGGATACACTTAAACCAGAGGAATGAAATAAGATACAAGATGACATAATAAGGGAAATGGTCAAGTAAAAATATATACCAGTTGAATTTGTCAACCAAATACCCAAGGAGCTGGGTAAGAAAATATCTCAACAATGGTCATATGCTCTATAGACCAAAAGAGAAGCAAGGGAGAGGGTACTAGTAACACTAATGCCTCCCAAATCTAAGATTGAAGAAATCAAATAAATCATGAAGAAGCACTCAAGCAAATTTGTAGCCAAAATAAGGGCTTACAAAGTGCTAGAAAATAAATTCATAGAGCTAGATACAATGACAAAAAAAAAATGGAGACAACTCCTAGATCTTCCAATAGAGTCAACAAGTCATGAGGAACAGTTACTTCTCATCAACAAACCTCATAGAGAGGAGGAGAAAGACAAGGAAAGTCCTCAGCACATTGCTTTGGACAATGTTGAAGAAATGGAGCCAATTGATTTGGACAAAGACATGGATGATCTTGACATTCAAGACATCACAAATTATGACTCTAATAAAGATCCACAAAAGAAAGATGATGTACTATTCATAACACTTAAGGATCAGGGAAGGAAACAAGAATTGAAGACATCAGAGGATAAAGATATAAATGTTGTTGATGAGACAGAGCAGGACACATCAGTCATGGACTTAACAGAACCAAACCCTGTAGAGCTCTTACAAAAAGATGAGGATTCCACTGCTCAAAAAAATAAACAGACCAGCAGGACACCACTCTTGACAAATCCCAAGCTAGCACACAAATCAATATGCCTGTATTAATGAAGGCAATCAATATACTAGAGGGTAATGATGGATCTACTACATAGGACACAAGCACACCCAAGGACAAGGGTGATGATGAAGATAATGACACCACAAATAATATAGAAGACAAAACTGCAAAACAAGCTACAACCGACGATCAGAAAGATAAATCTACTGATCAAAATAGAGTAGAAACAAAAAAGGTAGAAGAGGAAAATCATAAAGATAAGAGTGAAGAAGAAAAGAAGGATGAGCTAGAGAAGAAATCAGAAGAAAAATCTGTGGAAACACCCAAGGTTGATGGAGAGATGTCTTCACCAAACTGATAGGTACACTTTGAGAAAAAAAAACACAAGAAGCATCATCAACAAAGCCTTCACCAAGCACTTCAGAGAGGACAAATGAACTAGAAATGGTAGTTCATAAATCTGCATCCCCGCATGTCTCAAAGAAGAAGAAGGTTAAGCATAAGAATCTAGTAACTCTGGATGAAATCATTGAGATTCCAGTTTGTGATCCAAGGACATTGGATCCAACTGAATTGATGAAGTATGCAAGACTCTGTGAGAGAAAAGAAATGCAAAGAAAACTAAGGAAAGCCACAAATGAGGCAAAGGTACTGGAAGTAGCAAGAGGTATACTTCAGCAAATAGTACCAAATGTAGATGTTGATCAGACAACCCTAATGCTTGATCAACTAGTGGTTCTCACAAAGGCAATCACATCTCAAAACATTGATTCTAAGAAGGTCATGGAATAAATACTTGCATAGAAGTATGAGTTCAAGCTAGCAGAAAAGATAAGCTAGGAAGTGGCATTGAAAAAGGTAAAGCTTTCTGAATTAGTGAACACAATTGATCCAATCATCTCAGAAGCTATTACTTTGATACATAAATTATGCACACTTGATCAACTCACATACGAGTATACTTACCAGATAGCACAAATTGATTTTGATCTTCAGACAAGTGCACAAAGTCTCACAAATCGTGAAGAGGCAATATAATTGCACTATGAGAAACTCAAACAAGCTAGGAAATTGAGATAGGACATACAAATTACAGAGAAGAAGTATAAAGATGAGGTAAATGAGCTCCAAGCTTAGCTCTTACTGAAACTTTCACTACGGCAACAACATGTGACAGAGGCAAACACACTAATTGCCACCCCAGAAATGTCTATCCTAGATAACATTTATGATATGCATGCAAAGCTAGAGCTAGAGCACATGGCACTAGAACTACTAAAAGGAAAATGGGAGAAATTTATTGAAGATATCAAAATGACCCATTCCCATATTCTTGACACATTGTAAGTTACACATTTTTGTCACAATTTTTGGCATTTTATAAGTTGTACATTTTTTTCATGAGTATCAAATAAAGGGGGAAATGATATGTACAGTTCAGTTAGTATAAAGGGGGAAGTGATATGAAATGATGTACAGTCAAAAATTTGGAAGAGAAAAGAACATGGAATGTATAGTACAGAGGCAAGTATACATGTACATATATACTTATACTATACCGATCCATACAGTTACGGGGAGTCATATAATGACAAGGATATAGACATGGTGTACATACTAAATACTTTAGTATTATGCACATATCAGTTTTTGATAATAATGTTAAAGGGGGAGATTGAAGGCATTATATTTTCCATTAGTATACATAAGGAAAAACATGATCTACACCATCGGTTTATACTACACTGACAAACAGGGCACAACACTACCCAACGCCAAGGTTACCTGCTATTGCCAAGTTCAAAGCATGTTGACAAACACTATTTAGTGTTACCCGATGACAAAAAGGTTAAAGGAACCCGACGAGTAACAACATTGCAGCTTGACAAAATAGAAAAGAGAGGAACCTGACAGATGAAGGGAACCTAATGATTAGTTCAAAAAAGGAATGTCAATAGACTTTCAGTTCAACCCGATGACCAAGAACCGATAGTCAGTTACATCCCGCAAAAAGTGGATCTGACTTTCCACGTTAGATAAATCATTGAAGTTGTATATATAGCTTCTTGATTTGTTTTTAAATCCATTATGTGTGGAGGAAGAAATGTAATTATTATTTTTTTAATTAGTTTTACTTATTTAAAACATGCAAACTAAAGATCAAGGTCAAGTTGTAAACCTTGGATCTAAGAGTTAACATTGTAATGCTTGATTATAAGATAGGTCAATTACTTGTATAAATAGATTCTCAATCTATCGTTAACATGTTGTTGTTCAATGAATATTTTAGCCACGGAGAGCATCTAAGAATTGGACAAGAGATTTCATGCAGAAGGACAAAAAAGAATCAAATCAATTTCAAGAACAAGAACACAGGCTACAAATGAGCAGAGAAAGGTATTAATCAGTCACTTAAGGTGATATTATTATTATGAGAGCTTTAATGGATCTGTGATCAGCAATTATAGATTGCATACAGTTAGGTCAAGCATATGTACTAATTCTAACAAGTGTAGTACACTTAAGAAATCCTTTCAAGAAAGGTGGACTTAACAGTCCTATTGTACATATCTTAACTGAGTGCACACTTAAATCAGTGTTTCTATAACTCTTGACAGAGTAGATCTTAACCGGTCTCCACTTTAATACTCCTTACAAGGTAGATCATCAGAAGTGATCAATTGTAAGCCTTTACCAGCTCCCTTCCATTTTGTAGATAGTGAAGTTTTGTGGGTGCCATCCCCACCGCAGTTTTTACTTCCTAACAAGAGTTTTCTGTGATATTATATCTTGTGTTATGTGTTTATTACTTTCATGAATGTTTCTATGAATGTTGCAAACAATTAAAGATTATGAATTAATACTACATGCATAAGAAATAACAACAGTAATGGTCAGTAATAAAATAATGAATGATTACTAATGATGAATGGTGAAAAGAGTTTAAAGTTTTTGAGGTACTGATTCACCCCTCCCCTCTTAGTACTACTTCCCATTAATCCCAACATTAAAATATTGGTGAATTATCCTTTTTATGTGTTGACCAACAATTCTCAATAAGTGTAAACATCTCATCCTTTTATGTTCACCGATGATTTTTGGTATGTGTTTACCGGCGGGGTTGTTTTCTTAGAATTGTAACAAGTAACATAATATGCATCTTTATTCATGCAGATTTTGACTATTTATCAATTTGTATAATGGAACTGATGTAAAATATGAATTGGTGTAGTGCAGTTCCATACTTACTTGTTCACCTTTAGGCGGGGGTGGTGATGTCACTAGATCCATGGGATGAGGTGTCACCTACTGCATTACTTGGTCTAGCTTCCTCAATGGTTGAAGCTTTCCTCCACATTTTCTTTCTCATTTTCTTGATGTCTTCAATGGTGTTACCATTTGCAAAAGTGGTGGTTTCTAGTATTCGGTCTCTGTAGTCCTTCTTTAGATGTCCAACCTTATGATAATGTAAACATGCCATTCTGGGGTTGGTCTAGCCTCTAGACCTTTTGGTCCATGTTCACATTTAGTTTGAAGCTATGTGACCATATCTACCACATGTTGTGCAGTTTATCCATGTATTATAGTCCCAAACATATGAATTACCGACTCTTCTCGGTTTATATGTATTTTCTTCATTTTTGGGCTTCCATGTTTCAATTTTCTTCTTCCTACATTCAAGAGATGTGTGCCCATGAATTTTTTAGGTGGGACAATACTTGTCCATATAGGTTTCCTTCTTTGGTTCTTTCACCTTTGATTTACATTCATATGCTTTCTGTCGTTTCTTGCTGCACTTATAACAATGTCCTATGAATGTAAATGTGGATTTAGGAATACCTTTTTATTTTCTCTTGAATTCATTTGAGGTGTGGCCCTTCTTTCCATAGTTATTGCATGTCATCTTCCTTGGTCTAGGATTTGTGTAGGCATCTTTTGGATCACCTTCATTTGATGACTCTCCATGCTTCGTGTACCCTAGTCTAGTGTTGGTGTTGGGTCTTCTTTGTGCATTCAAGAATTCATCCATCCTTTTTGTACTCTCTTCATCTC
The DNA here is from genome assembly GCA_018584345.1 of Thuja plicata. NCBI lineage: Eukaryota > Viridiplantae > Streptophyta > Pinopsida > Cupressales > Cupressaceae > Thuja > Thuja plicata. The sequence continues at coordinate 119,579 of MU224358.1, read as the reverse complement.
TCTTAATCATGTCATTATGTTGTTTTTGAATTCTAGCCTCATGCTTTAGTTTTTCATTTTCTTCTCTTAGTTCACCGACAATCTGTATTCTTTCAATGAGTTCCACAATCATTCTATTTGCTTCTTGACTCATAAGAATAATTTGATTAGTTACCTCATGGTGATGCTCTGTAAGTATTTGTATCTCATACTCCTTTTCTTGTATCTTTTCTGTGATATTTCTTCTATCATAAATAGCTAGTGTTCTTTCTTTTTTATCTTGCCTTACATTGTTCATGACATCAATCATTCTTACCATCTGTGTCTCTTGACCGATTTGCAGATATTTGACTTGTCCAACCAGATGTAGATTGATTTCAATTAGGCTTGTGATACTTTCTTCTGATGTATTTGATGCCTTGCTTGTATTTGATCCTGAAGACTCAAAGAAATCTGGAATCTCTTCCTCTTGATAATCTATCTCATTATAGCAAGAAGCTGTATTCTTTCTTTCATCTAGCAGTTCTCTCATACTGATTCTAGCTTCTTTATACTACTCATAGAACATCTGAATTTCAAGCTTTTTATTCTCAATATTTTTATCATGTTTGTACTTTTCCATTGTATGATATTTTCTATTAAGCCTTTAAGATTTCCAAGAAGACACTCAGATCTGATACCAATTATTGGGATTAATGGGAAGTAGTAATTAGAGGGGAGAGGTGAATCATTACCTCTAAAACTTTTAGCTCTTTTCACCTTTCATCATTAGTAATCAAAATTTACTGTATTGCAACCATATATGATGTTCTTTCTTATGAATGTAGTATATTTTCATAAACCTAATTGTATGCAACATTCATAGAAACATTCATGAAAGTAATAGACACATACCACAAGACATGATATCGCAGAAAACTCCTGTTAGGAAGTAAAAACTGTGGTGGGGATGGCACCCACAAAACTTCACTATCTGCAGAATGGAAGGGAGCCAGTTAAGGATTATAATTTGATCACTTCTGATGATCTAGCCTATTAGGAATATTAATGTGGAGACTTGTTAGGATCTACTTTGTTAAGAGCTTTAGCAACACTGATGTAGTGTGCACTCTGTTAAGAGATTTACAATAGGACTGTTAAGTCCACCTTCCTTGAAAGGATTTATTAAGTGTACCCCACTTGTTAGAATGTGTATAATATGTTTGACCTGACTATATGCAATCTATAATTTCTGATTACAGATCCAATAAAGCTCACAGTATATGAATATCACCTACAGTGACTGATTAATACCTTTTCCTGCTCATCGGTAGCCTTTGTTCTGTTCTTGACAACTGATTTGATCTTTGTCTATGCTGCTGCATGAATTATCTTGTCTGATCCTTTGATGCTCTCAGTGTCTAAAATCATCATTGAACAACATGTTCACAATTGATTGATCAACTATTTATACAAGTATTTGACCTATTTTAGAATCACGCATTACAATGTTAACTCTAGATCTAAGGTATACAACTTGACCTTGATCCTTTAGTTTGCATGTTCTAAATCAGTTAAATAGATAAAAATAATAATAAATACATTTCTTTTCCCTCATGTAATGGATTTAAAACAAATCAAGAAGCTAAATATAAAAATTCAGTTATTTATCTGACGTGGAAAGTCAGATCCACTTTTTGCGGGATGTAACTGACTGTCAATTTTTGATCATCGGTGTGAACCAAAAGTCTGTCGATGTTACTTCTTTGAACTGATTGTCGGGTTCCCTTCATCTGTCGGGTTCCACTCTTGATTGTTTCATTGGGTTTCACTGTTGCTTACTCGTGGGTTCCTTTGTCCTTTTTGTAATTGGGTAACACTAAATAGTGTTTGTCGGGATGCTTTGTACATAGCAGTATCACAAACCTTGGTGTTGGGTAGTGTTGTGCCCTATATGTTTGTGTAGTATAAACCGATGGTGTTTATCATGTTTTTCCTTGTATATACTAATGGAAAAATATAATGTATTCACTTCAAAATTTGGTGTTTTTTCCATCTCTATCTTTGAGTTCTGATGTTTTCCTTGTTTTCCATCCTGATTCGAGCAGTATCATTTTAGGGCCCTCATGCAGATTAGAGTCTCATCTACCTGATCTTTTTTCCTATTTTCTGGCACTTTCTTGTGCAGGAGAACCTCCCTCCACTCTTCAAAACAAATATCCTTCTAAGTTCTTCAAAGGATTCACCCAAGGGCCTCCATGCCTAAGGGTCTTTAAGAACTTTTCAAACATTGCTAATACGCCAACTTGTAAGGCCTAGTCACCCTTGGTGTCTTTATAAACCTTGGGCTTTGACTATGGTCAATTGGCATGTTTGTGTTTATGTTAGTCTAGGTATGTTATTAGGATTTTTAATTATGTCTCAAGTCAATAATGATCTCTAGGGTCTGAATTAGGTCCTATTAGGTAAAAAGTGCACTTTTACAAGAAATGCAAAAAGCTGCACAATTTAAGAAATGTTGTTAAGAAACTTTTACAAAAAGTTGCTAAACATAATGTAATTGCCTCCCAATGGTCACAACCTTCAAAAAGTGGTTGGATCCATTGGGAAAGGTCTTCATTGATGACATGTAACTGATTGAATGTTTGATAATGTTAAGTTGAAGATGACGCAAGATATTAAATTAGTTAATGGTTTGTATTGTCATTGATGTCAACTTAATATCATCTATATGGTCATATACATAATGCCAAAGACTTTAGAGAATCAATAGAATAGAGTTTATGCTTTCAACAATGCATAAAAGTCAAGTATTCACTAAGTGATAGACCACACCAGTAGAGTGTACACCATCGATAAAGATAGAGATAAAGTCACAGTGATGCCCGACGAGCAGAAGACAGTGTTGCCCAACGAAGCAGAATCACAGGATGCCCGACGAGCTGAGAATAGTATTGCCTGATGAGAAAGATCCAATGATGCCCAACAGATGGAGATCTTGAAGCTAACTGAAGTTACACCGATGGAACTGGCAGTTGTCACCGATGAAGAACTGTAGAATTGACCGACAGAACAGAGAGATTAGAAAATAACAAAATATCTAGCTAGCAGAGCTTAAGGATAGACTTAATTGGTTGATTTATTTTTTTTATTCAACCACAGTTAAGTAAGTGATTTAAAGATGATTTATACAGTTGGCAAGAAGATAACTACGAGATAAATCAGGAGTTAAATTTGTAAATCAATTTGGCTGGATTATTTTTTACACCAAGAATCAAGAACCAAGAACCAAGAATTAAGGAATATCATGTCTATATAAGAGACAAGAATAATTCATTTCCATAAGCACTCAGATATACAGGGGATTGAATTGATAGAAGATGCTAAAGAGAAACTGGTGAAGGATAAACTTCATACAGTCCTGATCAATCAAGTTGAGGGAGAGCTAAAAAATTCTGCAGACACTGACAAATAGTGAAGCACAGCATCACAGAGCAGAAAGAGTGAAGTACAAAGAAATTTAATTGATACATTAATCAGAAAGGTATTGTACATAAATAGATCTGAATATCTACAATTCAAGTTACATTAGAAATAGGTCATTGTGTTTCAGTTTAACCATTGAAGCATTAATTCTCTTAACAAAGTAGGACTTAACAGTCTTTTATAATTGAGGTATATCCTAATAGATTACCAAAAAGGTTGACTCATGATAGTAGCAGCAGTCTTACCTAAAGCCTATTGACAGTCTAAGAAGGAGGCTGATTCAAGGATGGTAGTAAGATTAGCATAAAGCCTATTGACAGTCTAAAGACTGATTCAAGGATGGTAGTGTAGATGCCAAATACTTAGTGACAACCTATGTATAAAAATCCTCTAACAAGGTTGCACTTAACAGTGTGTTTGTAACCTTTAAAAGGGTTGGCTCCTAACAGGGCTCACTTTAGAAGAGTGAAAATTTAGGGTACCGGTCCCAGTGGTTTTTGGTCCCAGTGGTTTTTCCCTTAACAGGGTTTCCATGTTAAAATCCTTGTGTTATGTGTGTATGGTTTATTACTTTATTGTTTTATATTTCACATATACATTTTTGGATTGATTGGTATACTCTTCATATTTACTAAGTATCGATAAATGAGTTTTGTTGCTTATCGGTAATAAAGGAGAATAAGGACAGACAAGGTAAACTAACAGATAGTAAATTCTTTCAAGTATTTCAAGGCATACATCTTGTAGGGACTTAATAATCTATGGTGTAATAATTGGTGGATTAAAGTTTCAAGGATAAATTTTTGAGGCCACTGATTCACCCCCCTATCAGTTATTACTAACAATTAGTATTAGAGCTCACATGCTTAGAAGGAAGGTTTCAAGACCTAAGTAAAGATCAAAAGATGAACAGACGAGATGTGCCCAAGTTGAACAAGGATAACTTTTCTTCATGGAAAAGTATAATAAAGCTTCACTTATCAGGTATTGGAAATGATATTACTCAATACTTAGATACTGCATATGTGTTGCCTATAGGACCATTGATAGTAGATCAATTGAGAGTAAAGCATGAACATAACTGCATGGTTATAGAGCTTTCAGCCTCACTCTCTGATGCTAAATTTGAAGATGTCAAAGATTGCAAAGATGCAAAGACAATGTGGGACAAGTTGAAGCTTATACATGGAGGAGATGCAAATGTTCTAAGAGCCAAGGCAGGAAGCCTTAGAGGAAATTTTGATGATCTCAGAATGAAAGAAAGTGAAAATATCACTCAATATAGAACAAGAATAAAAGAAGTAGTCAATGCTATACGAGGCATTGGAGGTACACTTGAAGAGGAGACAATGGTAAGTAAAATATTAAGAACCCTATTGCCCATATATGCCATTAGAATCTCTACTATTTAAGAAATAAGAGTAGTAGCAAATAATACAGTCACTCTTGATAGCCTGATTGGTAGACTGATTTCATTTGAGATGAATAATTTTGATAATAGTGTCTTACCAAGTTTAGAGTCTGCATTCAAGTCTTCTATGAGAATAAGAAAATCTAGTCAGAGACACTCATCTTGAAGAGACATTGAAAGAAAAAGTGAAGAAGAAGATCTAGATGAAATTGAAGCACTCATGGAAAGAAGAATACTAAGAGGCAAAGGTAAATACAAAGGCAAGTTTCCACTTGTATGTTTTAATTGTAAAGATATTGGGCACTTTGCTGCAAGATGTCCTAACAAAAGAAAAGATGACAGAAGTGATAACAGATCCTTTGAGAAGAAATTTGACAGAGGTGATAACAAAGATTACATAGGTTACCGATGATAAAAAAGAAGTGATACCCGAGATTACAAGGACAAAGGCAAGAAGGCTAGCTATCTAGCTGCTTACAAAGATTAAGATACTGACACCAAACCAAATGATGATATTGAGATAGTATTTATAGCTGTGAAGGATGATTCAGATGAAGATGAAAGGTATGAAGAAACTACACTCATATCTAAGATTAGTAAGAATGATATCTAGATTATAGATAGTTGCTGCACTCACCATATGACCGGTGACAAAGAAAAGTTTAATACTTTTGAATACTATAAAGGTGGTACAATAAGAATGGGAAATGATTCTCCTTGTCAAATTGAAGGTAAAAGAACAATAATGATGAATAACCTAATTAAATGTTAAAATACTTATTGGGTAAAAGGATTGAATTATAATCTGTTGAGTGTTTCTCTGCTGAATATTTTAGATCACAGAGTAGCATTTGAGAACAAGAAAGCAAAGATCTTCAATGAATCAGGAAAATTGATTGGTACCAGTGAACAAACAAAAGGTAACTTATTCTATTTGAATGATACGAACCCCACTTTCTTGATGACTAGAAATGAAGACATATGGCTATGGCACAAAAGGTTGTGTCATGTGAATTTTGACAACATGGTGAAAATAAGCAAGAAAAGAAGTGTAAGAGGCTTACCGACGATGACAAAGACAGACAACATCAAGTGCAAGAATTGTAAAAAAGGTAAAATGACAAAGTCTAGTTTCAAAAGTAAAACCCATACATCTAATGATATTCTAGAATTAGTCCATACTGATTTATGTAGACCTATGAGGACAAAGAGCTATTATGGAGATAGATATTTTATTCTCTTTGTTGATGATTACTCTAGCATGATGACAGTCATGTTTCTAAAAGAAATATCTGAAGCATTCAAGATGTTTAAATGGTACAAGGCTATGGTAGAAAAATAAAGTGGTAAGGATCTGAAATGTTTGAGATCAGATAGAGGAGAAGAATTTATATCAAATAAATTTACTAATTTTTGTAATGAGCATGGTATCAAAAGACAGGTTTTTGTACCAAGAACACCATAGCAAAATGGGATTGCTGAAAGAAGGAATAGATCAATAGTTGGTTGTGCAAGAACACTGATGATAGAGAAGGACATCACCCAGATATTCTGGAGGGAAGCTGTTAGCACTGCCGTCTATACACTTAATAGAGTACAATTGAGAAAGGACTCAAAGAAGACTCCTTATGAGCTATGGTATGGTAAAACACCCAATATAAGTTACTTCAAAATATTTAGCAGTCAATGTTATGTCTTAAAGTAAAATAGAAATGGAAAGCTCGACACAAAAAGTGATGAAGGTATTTTTCTGGGATATTCTACCAAAAGAAAATCTTTTAAATGTCTACTCAACGTTTCTAACAAAATAGTTGAAAGTGAAAATGTGAAGATTGATGAATTTGTGGAAAAGAATGAGCTGGAAAGCACAAAAGAAATAGAGGACTACAACAAGTTTGTATACTGTGAAGAACCCATAAATCTACCTGAGCAACAGTGCTTAAATCTAGAACAACAGAATATTGTAAGCGACGACCAAAATGTTGTTATCAATGGTCAGGATAATGATCAAAATAATGTGCAAGGTAATGAGGATCAAGATAATATGCAAAGAGTTGTACCTGTACTTTCTAGATATGTAAGGAAGAACCATCCAGAGAACTAGATCATAGGAGATAAGAAAGCTGGTACAAGAACAAGAAGTAAGTCTTTAAACTCAAATTGCTTAATTTGTGAGTTTGAACCAAAGTCTGTCAATGCTGCACTAGATAATGAAGACTGAATAAGTGCTATGAATGATGAGATTGAACAGATTGAAAAGAACAAGACATGGTCACTTGTGCCAAGACCAGATGACAAGAATTTCATCGGTACAAAATGGATATTCAGGAACAAACTGAACGAGAATGGAGAAGTCACAAAGAACAAAGCAAGACTATTATGCAAGGGGTATGCACAAGAAGAAGGTATAGACTATGGAGAAACCTTTGCACTCATTTCTAGGCTAGAAGGAGTAAGAATTCTACTTGTTTATGCTACATAAAAAGGATTAAAAGTATATCAAATGGATGTCAAGTCAGCATTCCTAAATGGAATATTTGAAGAAGAGGTATACATTGAACAACCAGAAGGATTTGTGGATCCAGACAAGAGGAACATGGTATGTAGACTTCAAAAAGCCTTGTATGGATTGAAACAAGCTCCTAGATCCTGGTATGAATGACTTCATTCCTATCTAATAAGCATTGGATTCATGAGGACTAGTGAAAATGGAAATATTTATTTAAAAGAAGATACTAATGCTAATACTTTGATTGCTGAAATATTTGTTGATGACATCATATTTGGAGGCAATGATATGCTTCGCAAATCATTTGCTGATGAGATGAGCAAAGAATTTGAGATGTCTATGTTTGGAGAGATCAATTTTTTTCTTGGTCTACAGATCATTCAACAAAATGAAAGTATTTTCATTACACAGTCCAAATACATCAAAGAAGTCCTGAAGATATTCAAGATGGAAGATTCTAAACCTGTTGGAACACCGATGGCTATTGGATGAAAATTAACAAAAAAAGACAAGACAATAGAGGTAAATCAGACTCTATACAGATCAATGATAGGAAAACTCATGTATGTTGTACACACTAGACCAGATATTGCATATGTAATAGGAATTATTGCTAGATTTTTTGCTAACCCTAGGGAATCACATATAACTATTGTGAAAATAATACTAAGATATATGAAGAATACTGAGGAATTTGGCTTATGGTATAGAAGAGAAGGCAAATTTGAACTAAAAGTGTTTACCGACGCTGATTGGGCTAGAGATCTTGATGACCGGAAGAGCACAACTGGAGGAGCATTCTTTATGGGTGACAGACTTGTCACATGAATTAGCAACAAGCAAGAATGCATCTCTCAATCCACTACAGAGGAAGAATATGTTGTTGTTGCTGTAAAATGCTCAAATATTGCATGGATCAAATAGTTGCTGGAAGTTATGCATATGAAAATCAAAGAACCAGTAATTATCTATTATGATAATACCAGTGCAATAAATATTTCTAAGAATCCAGTCATGCATGCAAAGACTAAACACATTGCCATCAAGTATCATTATTTAAGAGAACAAGTTCAAGAAAAAGAGGTGATACTTGAATATGTGCAATCAAAAGAACAATTGGTTGATATCTTCACCAAGCCACTGCCCAAAGATACATTTGAGTGCTTGAGAAAAAGACTACGGGTCAAACCCATGTCTACCACTTAGTAAAAGGACTAAAAGCTGCATTAGCCATATATTATCAGAATATCATTCATGATTGATGCAAGCACAAGCTACATCTATATACAAAAAGGTATATATCAGAACCAAGCACCAGAGAAAATTGTTATATTGATGATGGATAAGGGAAATTCAAGGAATATATTATGGATAGAAGAAATTGTTTGACAGAATGTCAGATATTTGTGAAAATATTTTTTTGGCATTAATGTCAAAGGGAGAGAATGTATCCATATTATCATCAGAAACTATTCATTATCAAATTACTCTAAACAGTGAGAGATCATAACCATAGGGAGAGAATTTGTATCAAAGTTGCAAACAAAAGACAGAGACATCAAAGAAGAAGAGAGAGAAATTCACACCAACAGAGGTCACAACACATCAGAAGAAGAAATGGAGAAAGCTGTAAGAATCAAATCTAAGCTAACACAGAGCTTACCGGCGGTCAGACATTTTTTCAGTTATCAAAACAAATTGTTTGGTAATTTGATGAATCTCAACAATTGTATTTCATGTTGTATTAGAAATAGTATAGTATGATAATAAATAATGTTGCCATCAATGCCAAAGGGAGAGATTGACGAAATGTAACTGATTGAATGTTTGATAATGTTAAGTTGAAGATGATGAAAGACATTAAATTAGTTAATGGTTTGTATTTCCATTGATGTCAACTTGATATCATCTATATGGTCATATACATAATGCCAAAAAATTCAAAGAATCAATGGAATAGAGGTTATGCTTTCAGCAATGCATAAAATTCAATTATTCACTAAGTGACAGACCACACCGACAGAGTGCACACCATTGATAAAGACATAGATAAAGTCATAGTGATGCCCGAGGAGCAGAAGACAGTGTTGCCCGATGAAGCAGAATAACAGGATGCCTGACGAGCTAAAAATAGTATTGACCGACGAGAAAGATCCAATGATGCCTGACGGATAGAGATCCCAAAGCTAACTAAAGTTATACCAACAAAAATGGTAGTTGTCACCACTGACAAACTATAGAATTGACCAACAGAACAGAGAGATCAGAAAATGACAAAATATCTAGCTAGCAGAGCTTAATGATAGACTTAACTAGTTGTTTTATTTATTTTATTCAACCACAGTTAAGTAAGTGATTTAAAGATGATTTATATAGTTGGCAAGAAGATAACTATGAGATAAATCAGGAGTTAAATCTGTAAATCAATTTGGCTGGATTATTTTTTACGCCAAGAATCAAGAATCAAGAACCAAGAATTAAGGAATATCATGTCTATATAAGAGACAAGCATAATTCATTTCCATAAGCACTCAGATATATGGGGGAGTGAATTGATAGAAGATGCTGAAGAGAAACTGGTGAAGGATAAACTTTATACAATCCTGATCAATCAAGATAAGGGAGAGCTAAAGAATTCTGCAGACACCGATGACCAGTGAAGCACAGCATCACAGAGAAGAAAGAGTGAAGTACAAAGAAATTGAATTGATACATTGATTAGAAAGGTATTGTACGTAAATAGATATGAATATCTACAGTTCAAGTTGCATTAGAAACAGGTCATTGTGTTTCAATTTAACTGTTGAAGCATTAAGTCTCTTAACAGAGCAGGACTTAATAGTCTTTTATAATTGAGGTATATCTTAATAGATTACCAAAAAGGTTGACTCATGATAGTAGCAGCAGTCTTACCTAAAGCCTATTGATAGTCTAAGAAGGAGGCTAATTCAAGGATGGTAGTAAGATTAGTATAAACCCTATTGATAGTCTAAAGATTGATTCAAGGATGGTAGCGTAGATGCCAGATACTTAGTGACAACCTATGTATAAAAATCCTCTAAAAAGGTCACACTTAACCATGTGTTTGTAGCCTTTAACAGGGTTGGCTCCTAACAAGGCTCACTTTGGAAGAGTGAAAATTTGGGGTACCAGTCCCATTGGTTTTTCCCTTAACAGGGTTTCCACGTTAAAATCCTTGTGTTATCTGTATATGGTTTATTACTTTATTATTTTACATTTCACATATACATTTCTAGATTGATTGGTATACTCTACATATTCACTAAGTATTGGTAAATGAGTTTTGTTGCTTATCGGTAATAAAGGAGAATAAGGACAGACAAGGTAAACCGACAGACAGTAAATTGTTTCAAGTATTTCAAGGCATACATCTTGTAGGGACTTAATAATCTGAGGTGTAATAATTGGTGGATTAAAGTTTAAAGGATA